>JARJDX010059893.1:0-10207 GCA_030264735.1 Gymnusa sp. GC000175 | reverse complement strand
TGCTTAAAAAAATATCTTCAATAAAATAATATTTTTCATTAGATTACAATGGGAATTAAATTTGCATATATTTAAATATTGACTGCTAAAACAAAATATGCTCAAAAAATATCTGTAGGTAATATTATAATTTTCATTAGGCTAAACCATTTCGTAGGTTTCTTCTAATTTATATGGTTATTTAATAAAATTACTGCAACTTAAAAAATACAAACTTAACAAACTGCTACACTTATAATAAAATATTCTTTTATCTCGTGAGGAAAGCCTCAATAAATTTTCTCCATTGAGTTCGATTTTGCGCAGTTTTTTTATTTTGGACCATGTTTTTCCTGAAACCTTAGCTACTTTTATAATGGACCGACGCCATGTTGTTTTTGGGCACCCGACTTTTCGAGTGCCTTTCAGTCCAAGGTCTGCTTGTGATACTTTGATTATTTCTCCTCAAGACATAACCAATCCATTTCCATCTCCAAGATTTTATTTGGGTGACTGCGGGTGTTTGATTGGTGAACAAATTTTACATTTGTGTTGAAGGTCCAGTACTTAATCTTCCTAAAAATTACATTAGACTTCTATATATTATTGGGGGCTTCAAAAGCTCGCTTTCCCTTTAGGATTTTGTTGTTTACATCCGCGCTGGTACTTTTATCGTTTGCCAGAATGGAGCTGATTATATTTCCCTGATAGTTAATGGTTAAAACGAATACAGAGGCTTCACTTTCCAAAAGTGTCAACTTAGTCTGTATATCAGTGAAGAATGTCTAGATTGTCCGCATAATCAAGATCCTCGAGAGTTGACATTAGCTTCCATCTAATTCATTTTCTGTATTAATGGACTTAACGATAATTAGTCTTGCATTGAAAAATTCTTTAGATATATTTTCCCATTATGTAGCTATGTTTTCCAAAGTAGTAAGTTTTTCGAGCTTGATATTAAGGTATTTTTATAGTCTACAAGTATCCCTGGTGATTTAGGCTTACACACGTAAGTTGTCGGTCTTTTATTCTTGTTTTTATGAGTTTTAAGTGCCGCCATTGGATATGAGCAGATACTAGGTGTTGGTCGCTATTGATGTTGGCACCTCATCTGCCTCTTAGGGAGCATTTCCATGTTGTTGCCAACATGATTTTTGTGTGGTCATCAGGGGATATTCATGTGTTTTCATTAACTGCTTAACTGCTACAGTTTTTGCTGTTTTTGAATGAGCATTTTGTTGGTTGTTTAGCAAAAAGCCAACAAAAAAAAATTTCACATAATAGGATTTTTTTATGGAGTCTATTCTTTTCACTCAACAATATAACCAAACGATTATAGAATCATACAGACAAGCACACAATAAAAGCATATGCCTAATAAAAGAGTTCCGACTCGCTGTAAGGTTGGTTACCCTTGTATTCAGCAATTATATATAATAGCCCAATGTCATTCATAAATTCTATATATAATGGATGCCTCTCAAGATTTAAAAATTTTGCGGTATTTGTTGTGATGTTGCCAAAAAATAAAAAAAACAGCTTGACAGGTGACAGTTAAGGGTTATTAAAATTGGAGCATTATGCGAAAGAAAAACGCGTTTTTATTGTTAAGAAATATTTTGAAAATAATGAGGGTTTGGCAACTGCAGCTCTTAATTTTCATACAAAATATAGTCGGAATAGTCGGAACTTCATCAACTGCGAAGAAATTTATTTAAAATTTAAGGAGACTGGATCAATTAGTGATCTTATACACTCTGGGACTCTAGCCGTCCTTTAATATAAAATATCGAATCGGGGGAGTGTTGTTGAGGTTAGGAACATGAATTTGGCGCCGTGCTCAAGTATTGGGCATTTCTTGAAGCTCTCTGCGTATTCTCGTGAAAGATTTGTATCTTCACGATTATAACGTTTAATTGATTCGAGTGTGCCCAGTGCCAGCAAAGCCGTGGAACCCATGTACCTGATATAGTGATATGCTAAACCATATATGTATAACAATTTACAATTATTAATTAAAATCCTGTGTTTTCTATCAAAATTTCTTCTTGTGTGAATTTTGAGATACTCTTTATTATGATAAGCAGGGTATTGGATAAGCACCTAGTGCTCACTTATGTAGACTAATATAACCTATACCTATAATATAAGTTATATTTTCTATCTCTAATGCCAAGCCAATGTTTTCTTATTTATTGTATTTGTTTTGTTTTTACTTACAGGCATACACCACCTTTCCAAATATAGTCTCCGAGTCTACGAAAAGAAAACTTTATGGTAAAAAAAATACTAACAACAAGAGCAGACATAAAAAAATGATGAAAAGAAAACATATTGTAAAGAAACCTGACAATTTTAAAATGAAAAATCATCTTCTTCTTCTTCATTCAGCTATTGTTGGTTCACTTTTTGCTTAAAGTCATCAATCCATCTTCTCGTGGTCCACAATATAATCTTCGTTATCCATTTGTTTTCCTTTTGCCTTAATACATTGCCATTTTAGTTTCGAAATACGTTTCATTAAATCGGTGATATTTGTTTTTTTCCTATTATTTTCATTTATTATATTATCTCTTAATGTTATTTCTGTTATTTAAGAATAATACTTCTTATGAATTTAAAAACTTACAAAATACAAAAATAAGACGACTTCCCATGTATTAAAGATCTGGCAGACTGAAAAATAAAGAATTCTTTAAATATCTAAAGTAAAGTTTATTGTTGGTACTCTAACTTTTCTGAAAAAAATAGATTTAGTTGGAGAAAGCAATAAAAGTAGAAAAAAAAGCGTGGCGGAATAGACCTACTGGTGATCCTATACGTTTCTTTCGTAAATGTTCAAGTTCTAATTTCCGAAATCCGAGACAACGTTAGTTATACGCTGAGATTCATTAACGCAATTTACTAAAATATGTCCTGACTCTTAATTTTAAGAATACCAATAAACATGGAAAACAATGATCAATGCATTTTCGATATTGAAGAAAGCAGAAGGATAGATATTTCTTGCACATGGTAGTAGAATATTGTTGAAGATATTTGCAGTAAGCTTTAAAATACTGTAAAGAAATAATCAAATAACGAAAGGAATGAAACACAATAATTTTTAATTTTATTTGTTCAATTTTTATGGATTAAAGCAAAATGAACGCACAAAATAAAAAAGGTTGTTTTAACCTTTTAAAATAGATCATTGGAGGCAAGAGGTTGAAATTATCGAGAGTAAAAGACTGGTGTGGTATGGACACCTCTAACTTATAAATAACCCAAAAAAGAGAGCCTGATATAGATGGAAAAATGAGTAATGGGGATTAATGTAACAAGTCCTAATGGAAAACAATATCTTAATTAGTATTTTCCATTTAGAAAAAACATAATATTTTGTTTCAGAAATACAATTTCCTTTAAACAAATAAAGAAATAAGATTCATATCAAATGAAAATATAAAAATATATCAGTTTTGCAAATATCTCCCTTGTCCTTAACAACGGGTTTATAACTTCCAAGGTAAAATTCTGAGGGACAAAGCATAATTTATGTGAGATCGGATAACTCTTTTAACTGAAAAATATGCATTGATTTATTTAGTCCTAAGTCTTCATTTAAATATGTAAATAAATAAATAAATAGCATTTAATTATTATGTAAGAGTAAACAGTTTGCCACTTTATGCCAATATAAAAAGGCATAACAACTAGCTTTATATTTCTTTGTATATGACTTTTATATTTTTTATATAATTCATGAAAATTAATTAAAGTTTTAATTTGCAAATTTTTTAAGAACTTATTAAAATTTTAATAAATCAGAAAGATATAATTTAAATTTTGCGGTATTTTCTATACGCACGCATTTGACTAAAATTTTGAAACAATTATTTAAAAACTTTTGATGAGCAAAAACTATATCTAAGTGCTCCATGAACCTAAATTTTTTAAAGATCAAAGCAATGGAATGCATTATCATTGGATAGTAGTTCTATGGCCATACAATTTAATCTTCCCGCTCCATCCTTATTAGGTTAATATTTGGTTCTTAGTTACTTACTCCATTCGTTTGCTTCGGTGTCGTGCTAATTTCATCACTTTATTTTTAGATCCTTAAAATGTTAAAGTCAGCTATAATAATTTTGTTGATCCGGTAAACTTATTTAAAGTTTTTCTTCTGCCTCCTACTAAATTATTATGTTAATGGGGTGTATTTCTGGAATGGCTACAATTGTTTTCTCCCCCTATAACTTTCACTCTCCCTCTCTTTCTCTTTCAGATCAATTAAACTTTTGTAGATTATTCTACTGATATCCTTATTGATGTCCTTAGTTATGGATCCATCAATTTTTGTTATCTTTTGTTTACTCACTTTAATAAATTATTACCTGTCCGCCTGTGTATCCGAAAACTTTGTTTCTTAGATTTGTTATATATCCCAGCATGATGATGATGCCCCATAAGGCAGTTCTCATTCCCGGGAATTTAAAGCACACTTGTATCATACTTTTAAGTTTTCGGTAGACGAGGTATGCTTCTCCTCGTGATGCGGATATATGCACTGCACTGGATAATATTACACATTTCCCTATTAATTCCAAAAAAAGTACTGCACTGGAATATATTAAACTTAACACATGCTTCTTTTTTAGGTGCCCTCTCCGTTCCGGAGGTTAGCAATAATTGTGGCGATTTTAATTTTTGACACTGCTGATCTGAATGGCTGGTTGTTAGTGCAGCCGAACTAATCTCTAAGGTTTATCATCCATGAGTTTCGTCTTCTTTCTATGGATTTCCTTCCTCTGATTTTTTTTTTATAATTAGTTGTAGTATTTTAAATTTTTTTCCTCTTATGATATGTCCCATTATAATAGTTTTCTGCGCTTGAGAGTCAGCATCACTTCTTTTTCTTTTCCCATGCGTCTTAATACTTCTTCATTGGTTATTTTGTCTACCCATAAGATCCTCAATATTTTTCTATATATCCATAATTTAAATGCCTTTAAACATTATTTAATTAAAATATATTTACAATAATAATTTCACAACCAGGCATTACATACTTTATTTCCAGAAAATTCTAGCTGCTCTGGGAAGAAAACACAAATGTTGCTAAAGAGATATTTTTTGAAGGGGTTCTTAAACTTGTGCAATTCTTGCAATTTTTATTTTTAAATAATAATTTATTTTTATTTGTTAATCCCCTATTAATTTATTTATTCTTGAATTTAAATTGTTGCAACACTACAGTGCTTTTCAATTGACGTTCCCATTTTGTCAATTATATTTCCCTATTTCTCAAATGAGTTTCCATATCTGACACATTGACATTATATTTCAAATGGGAAAGTCATTTGAAAAATAGGAAAATATAATTGACAAAAAGGGAACGTCAATTGAAAAGCACTGTATTATATACCTTTAGTATAACTAGATGAGAAATCATGTAACTCCAGTAGTTTGAAATCCACGTTAAACTGTAGGTCCACCTGTAATGTAAGTTGCTTGGATTACAGGCAGAGAGGACCGCATATCTGTGCGATTTCAAAAATATTTTGACTGGTGGGTAGCTTATTCTTATTATCTCATTATAAGGTATAGTCTTCGATTCTATAATAATAAACAATAAAAATGCAACAATAAATAATTAAATCAATATAATTAATTACTTTCCTCTTTCTCTTTTTGTTTCGCTCTCTCTCTCTCTGAAATATAATTCTCTAATTTCTCACGTCACTAAAGTGACAACTGCTGATCAGTTTGTTACCGTAACTAAAACTTATTTCTCAATAAATCTAATTTAACTGGTAGAAAAACGCAAGTTAAAATATACGATGCCATAATTTGCATTTTTAACATCTGCATGTAAATTAAAATCTGCTTTTGCACATCTAAGTGTTGCCAAACACCGTTTCTAGAGCGGCGCTAGCATCGCATTTTAAGGAACGGGTCAAGCGAGTAGAACCGCGCACTATTATTTAATGTAGGTGTTTAAAATAATATTCCTAGCTGTTTAGATAGTATATTTGTTAGGATTGTATCAAAAGTGAATTTACAAAGGACCTTAATTTGCATGAATTTTATGCATAATGGTGAGAATTAAAGCTTGTATTAATATGCGACTACTAAGCCACTCATGTTTAGAACAAAAAATAAAAATTATGTCTAAATAAATAAATTATAAAATGGAAATGGAAGATCATTTTTTAAATAATTAATAAGCTAAGGTTATTAGTTATTTCAATTGATTAAAATGTATAATAAGTAGATCGTACGATAAAGCATTGCATTAAATATTTAATTTTTATTTGTGGACTGGCTATCAAATTCTGTTTCTGATTATGCTGCCCTACTTTGTCCATAACGTTGGTGTCAATTATAGTTGACTTGGGATTTGCGGTTAGTCATTGCATCCTTAAGGGAATTTGATAGTTATGAGATAAAGATCTAATAATTGTAAAGCGCCAGGATGCATTATTAAAACGGAAAATGTAAGATTTGCCGTTGTGAATACGAATTATCTCACCACGTTGAAATTTTTCCTTTATTTGGTCCGTTCGACAATTCAATATACAGAAAGTTGGAATTTATTAGATTCACTGCGAATCTGATCGTCGTGTTCCGAGGAAGGAAGAACAAGAATCCTAATTTTGTATTTCGTTGTGTGGGATAACGATCTATGTTCATAGCCATTTTAAGCTCTTCAAATTCGTACTATTCTGATCGATTGCACGGGGCTAGAGGTGTTGTCAATATCGCGAGTTAACCACGTTTACTAACTGATCAACACATGTATGGATAATAGGCTGCATTCACTGTAATGGATAGACATGATTACATACGGTATCTAGTTTTAGTATATGCTGTGAATAGCGATGCCCAAATAGATAACTCTCCCTCTGTGTGCATACTGTGATTACATGTTCTGTTGTATTATTTGACGTAGATTCGCATCTATTAAAACTGACTCTTCTCTATAAATTCCATTGTTCCATCACTGACAAATTCGTTCTACTAGATTAAAATATCTCCCAGTCCTTAAAAGCATTATTCAATTTTCGTCACCGCATGACGTGAAAATCACTATTCAAGCAATAATCAACAAAACTTTAAACCAACAAAAATTGTAAATTCAATTCAAATTTTATACATTTTTAGTTTTCGTGTTATAATTTACTCCGATTTAAATCTATAATTTCATAATTTCTACTGTTAATTTAATTAATAATTGTCATTATGGATAATGCATACCGCATTGTAAAATACAGTATAGTTCATGGAGAAAAGAGCAAATGCATGAATAATTTAAATCATAATGGTAGTAACACTTCTCTAATAGTTTATACTCAATTTTTTTTTATTTTAATATTAAAAATAATTATGAATAAAATATGCGATAATAATATACATACCTATTACCTATATGTAAAGTTGTAAATTGTGTAAATTAGAACGTCATAAGGAAAAGCCGGGCATCCAGAGGGAGAATAGTCTGATGATGATGATGATGATAAGAAAAAAAGAAGGTTCGAACGATTTTTCCCTAAAATAAAGTTGTTGCAATTTGCAAAACATGAAAGACCAAAGAAAAATCTAATGCGCTTCATATCGAATAAAGTTCCTTTTTTCTTTTTGGCTATTTATGGGGGATTCTTTGATAAAAGGAAAGTTTGCAAATGTTTCAAATGAAAGATACAAATTGTACTCTGACAATGGTGAAGATACCGATTCGGAGGAAAGTTGAACATTTACAATGAGACGTGGTTCATCTGTTAACAATCGCATTATTTAAATGTAGTACGTGTCAGGGGGCGACATATACTTTATCAGATCTCTTCTTATAATAAGTGACATGGAAAACTGATAGTGGAAACGGCCGCAGCAATGTTGAATAACGTATTAATGATAAGTTAAAACGACTTCGTGTAATGAATGTAGAACGGTACTCCAAAATGGACTCCGCGAATAAACCTGCAGATTTCTAATTACATTCACGTTCGTGGAAAATCGTTTCAATGAAGGGATCATTGGATAAGTGTAATTTTCCTCTCGTTGCTACAAATCGCTTCATATTGATTGTATTCAATGTAAGGTCTACTTTACATTATCGAGATTTATAATGACAAATGGGCGGAGAATGATAAATTGAACATAGGTAAAACGTTTCCGAAGGTTTAATTGCACTGCCCCTAACAAAAAGCACTCTAACATGAGCCCCTAACAAATATAACTCCTTTGCTTAAAATTATTAAAACATATAAATAAACATTTTAAATATTAAAGATTAACGTGTGTATGTTAATTAAGTTTTTGGTTAAACTTTTATTAAAAATATTACTCGCTATGTATCAGATAATTATCTTGAAATCATCATTGCAGTAAATCGAATACTAAAATCTACCTTTTTTTAACTTCAGTTCAGCAAAGATGTGTGATAAAAGTGAACCAGGTTTACCCTTCAAATTGCTAATATAATATGCTGTTGAATGTTCTAGAATACTAAACTTAAAAAACTTTTTATTCGCTGAAATATCCAAAAACAAATAAAAATCTAATTTCAAATTTAGGTTATTAAGCCATATAGTTATTTATATGCATTATAAACTTTGGCGCAATTCTCTCGACTTATCTTAGATAAACTAAATTACAAATAGTTAAAGTGAGAACTTCCATAAAAATCAAGTATATTATGCTCGTAAAATATCCTAGATGATTCAGAAATGCTATTAATCATTTTTTGAACATATGCAAAACTAGTCAAGCAGTGGTTTTAGAACATTAATTTCCCGGCGGTTCAAAAATGCGAATCCTTTTTGCTTTAAGATCTGCATAAATTATTTTGCAGATATGGAAAATATAGTAATATTTTTTGGTAAATAAATATTTTGGCAATAAAAAATATATTGGGAAATAGTCCTATTGATAATACTATAATAAGACTTATATAAAAAATGTAGTTTGAAGAGCCTAATAAAATTTTTGTATAAGGAAAATAATACCTTACAGTAGAAAATATTTTTATTTGCTTGCGATATCATTTATACAATATTTACATACATAACCAAATTGACGAAAACTAAATATTGCACGTTTTTTCTACACAGTTTTTTTTTAATATTTTTCGTACTTAAATCTTTTTTACTTTCAATACGAAGTAAAAGAAAGTATATTTATCGCAATAATTTCGAGAGTTTTGCGAAAATTTCCGTTTTCGTTTCCCCTCATTGAGAAAAAGTAATTTTCGAAGTGGTGTCTGCCTGTGTCCGTTTTTCCTCTACAACTACAACAGCTACAACAATGTGCGAACGGTGTGGTAACCAGACGCTTTTGAAATTGGGCATCGAGGGGCCTAC
This sequence comes from Gymnusa sp. GC000175, assembly GCA_030264735.1. Taxonomy (NCBI): domain Eukaryota; kingdom Metazoa; phylum Arthropoda; class Insecta; order Coleoptera; family Staphylinidae; genus Gymnusa; species Gymnusa sp. GC000175. The sequence continues at coordinate 887 of JARJDX010059893.1, read as the reverse complement.
CTCTAGAACGGTGCCACCTAGCGGAATGAATAATTTTTTGAATTTCATCAATTTTTAGCGATTTTTGAAAAACTTAAAACAAGGGTTGACGCCATTGCCTTTTATTTTTACATCTAATTCTGCCATAATTCGACGAACGCATGTTTTATCGAAAATCGCCCCCACACTTTGAAGACACCTTTATTTTCAACCCAAAAAAAATTATTTTCACCCCTAAAATACCAAATTTTCCCTTCATTTTCTTACCGCGACCGGAGTTTTTCTAAAATTTTCTTTAACTTTCATTTACAAAGTAAATCAAAGTATAGTAATCGCGAAAATATTCGAAATCGAGATTATTGTCCTCTCCACAGCCTAGGCAGCTAAACTGATCGGCCGGGAAATTCATATTTAATCTTTTAACAAAAATTGCGAGGTTCCAGGGATTTTCGGCTGAAAATTGAAAATGGTAATTTATTGGTTAGATTTTTTATTTTATTTTTTGCAAATATTTTAAAAACCATAAAGTTTATGAAAAAAAACATAGAAGAACAAAAGTATTCGGAAATAAGTTTGCAACAAACTTTGTTTTTATCATTTTTTCAAAATTTAAAATTTTTAGAATTTATTTTTCTACGTTGCTAAGAAACGTAAGTCCTGCGCTGACCACACCTCCATTTTTAATTAAGGTAGTTAGGGCCTTAGACGAAAATGGAGAAAATTTATTAAAACTTTGTAAATAGAGAGATGTAATATTAAAATAAATATGTGCAAAATTTCAAGGAATTTGGGAAGCCCGTTTACGAAATAATTAATAAAAAGTTAACATGTATCCTTATGGAATACGTCAAAATATCAGATTCAAACGACACGTTTGTGAGAAATTAATATTGATGCAATGGAGAGAA
>JARJDX010059889.1:0-10815 GCA_030264735.1 Gymnusa sp. GC000175 | reverse complement strand
CTGCAACGGCGAGCGAAACGTTGGCAACAACCAATAAAAATACGCGACTTAAACCCGAAAGTAAGAAAACTTACAACTCTAATTTAATTAACAAATTATTTTATTACAATTATAACCAAATTTAATAATTTTAACACAATTTAAATAATAGTTATAGTATTTTATTTAATGCGACGTGACTCGTTCACTGGTCAGATCTCAACTATCCTGCCGTGCTGCGGTATCGTCGCTAAGGAATTTAACCGGCCGGCCTCTAACGACTTGCTTTGTGATAAGAGGCACGGATTGTTATTATCATCTCTAACATGTATTAGTCAAACTTGTACGATCAAATCATTCTTAATATTTCTCTCTATTCTTACTTTCGTTTCGACTTAACACCCATACACGTACTGACACATGCTTTCTTGTTCTTTACATTTTTAATTTATCCTTTCTTTTAAATCACTTAGTCTTTCGCCTAAATTTTTTTTAACTCACTCATTCTCTCGAATACAAAACAAAATATCAATAGCTAACTGTAGCAGGACGAACCATTACCAGGAAAACTAAGACGTGGGGAAACTAGAAGAAGTGAGAACAAAAGGGGATTATGTGGAAAGAATGAACGAAGAAAAATCAAGTTTGACGGCAGTGAGAAAGTAAATGACACGTGGAGAAAACAACAGAAGCAATAAAACCAGTATTGGACAAAGCAATCGGAAAAAATAGAGGATAAAACGTAACATCTAGTTTGATAATGGGTGTCAAGCCACAGTTTGCACCAAGAATGAAGGTGCTACAAACCGGCACCGTACAAGGGTCGAGCACCACAACAAAAAAAAATGGAAGAAAAGATTTTATCGACGAAAGAAAAGGCAAGCGGAAAACAAGGCATATGAGAAAATAACTAGATTACATAAAGCGAGAAACACAACGCAACTATACCAGGCCGTAAACGCAATACAACAAGATTTTAAACAACAAACGATAAGTGAAGAAGCAAGGACGGGAAAACAATCTCAAACGAAGAACAGGGCATAGAAAGATGGGCACAGTACTTTAACGAGCTCTTAAACTCAGAGGAAAACGAAGAAAAACAGGACCATATGGCAAATCCTGGGAAAATGCTTGGAGCATAGCATTCACACACCAGAACTATTTGTCAATTTCAAGAAAGCAATACCACAGCATATTTAGAAAACCCTTAAACAACATAATGGAAGAATTCGAATTTCCACACAAGCTTATAAGACTGACTAAACTAACTCTCATGAACGTAAAAAGTAAAGTTCGAGTACTAAATGTAATGTCAAGCCCCTCTCGGGCGCGGAACGGACTAAGACAGGGAAACCTCCTCTTCACACTCCTTTTTAATGTTGTGCTGGAAAAGGTGATTATAAACACAAAAGCAGACACTGGAAATAAATATGCACAACAAGCACAACAGTTGGCATACGCAGACGACAACGACATTTTTGGAAGGCCCAAACAAGCAAAGCAAAACTTTAATTCATTAGAAAAGAAAACAAAAAAAGTTGATCTGCAAATCAATAAAACGAAGACCAAATACATGCTATCTTCGAAAAAATACGCAGGTGCAGCAGATAACGAGGAAATTACAATAGACCAATATAGGTTCGAGCAGGTAGAAAGTTTTGTGGCGGGTAACAAACAAGTACTATTTCAGCCTCCAAAAACTAGTACGATCAAAAATATTAAAGTAAAGCCTAAAACTTGTACTTTACAAGACCCTTATAAGACCGGTTGTTCCCTACGGGTCAGAAACATGGTACATGACCAGACACGTGGGGGAAACTCTAGTAATTTTCGAAAGAAAGATACTTGGCAAATCTTAGGACCAGTGAAAGAAGAACATAACACATGGAGACAAAGATACAATCACGAGCTGCACCAGGTCTTTCTAGAGCCGCATATAGGATTAGGTAAATATAATGACTCAGATGCTTCTAGTAAGAACGCCCTTTTGAAAGTGATGCGTCGGTAGGGCAAGGTACAGATCAATTGACAGAGTGGAACGTAGCGCCACAGAGAGAGAGAGAGAGAGAAAGAAAGAGAGAGAGAGAGAGAAAGACATTCTCTCAACATGTCTAAACCATGGCAAAACACTGTTATGCAAGTTTTCAAACCACATTTTACCATACGTTTCTTATATCGCATTCACTTGTTAATGCATTAACAGCATTAACAACATGAACTTATGTGATACTTTTGACATACCCACTCTTCACATCCATACAACAAAATTTGTTTATATATTCAGCAGTTGGTTCTATGTTTAACTTATTTGTAATGATTTTTGTTGTTAACTTCTGGCATATCCTAAACAGGCAGATTTTTTTTTTGGCCTCTTTCTTTTCTTTTTCAAACATTTCAGTTTTTCGACATCGGCTGCTGTTTTATGATTTTCTTGATTATTATTGTGAGCTGTTTAGTTAGCTGTGTCCCTCCGTACTTTGGTAGTTTGTTGTATATTATTTTTCAGTTAGCTGTGTCCCTCCGTACTTTGGTGCTTTGTTGTATATTATTGATTCTTTATTTTCATACTTTTCCTTCCACGTATACGCAACTGATCCATATTGCGCTTTTAAGTATGTAATCCATGTATTTGTTTTGATGTGTATTGTACTAAGCAATTCTTTTTTTTTTTCTATCTCTGTCATACTCCTTCATCCTTCATATATTTTGCGTGCTATAGAGGTCTTATTCCATTTGTTTGGAAAAACTCTTCCCGTGCTCAGCTTTCAGTTTTCTTACTAGTAAGTATGTTTTCTCTAATATTCGTTTATAGGGTATTTATGCATGCTGTGTTTTTGGTGGTATTCTCGTTTTTCTCAGCGCATTTTGTGCGAATGTATTATATGCGCTCACCTTTCGGTGCTTAAGTGCTTATGCTGCTGCCTCTTTAATGTTGGATTTGATTTTTTTAAATCTGCTTGACAATGTTTTTCTTTGCCTAGGCCAAATATACCCAACAACACGTTTTTATGTGTTATTGGGTATTTTTTGGCCAAGGCATCTAGAGTTGAAAAAACGAGGATAGGAACCGACTGGAATAGGTGAAGGGTAAAAAAGTAACTACACTAGGACAATGGTACAGATACCACAAGGTTGGTCATAAATGTCAGGGAAATGGCAAGGAAATATGTCAAAAATGTGGTGAACACGATCACAAAATCAAAGAATGCAAGAACGGAGCAAAATGCTATCTTTACAACACTGATGGCCAAAAATCGGAGACGATGATTTTCCCAATATATCGTAGTTTGGTAGGAAGCTTACAAAGGATTACAGGTAAATGTAAATAGAGACAAGAGGGCAATTGACTCATTTAGACACACATGCAAACAGGAAAATATAGATCTAGTGTCAGAGCCAAATAAAAATATGGCTCGGAACGAGGAAAAATTGCTACTGAACATAAACTCTGATGCTGCGGTAATAATAATAATAACAAGGATATGGGTGAAAAAAGGTTTTGTCTGGGTAGAGAAGAGCGAAGTGGTATATTTCTCCTGGTTCATCCCACCCAACACAGATATATTTGAATTCAAAGGTTTTCAGTTTGAAGTGAGTATAGAAATAAAAGCACTCAATAAGACAACGCTAATTGGAGAAGACTTCAATGCGAAGTCACATCTTTAGGACTCGCTGAAAGAAGACAAACGTGGCAATATAATGGAAGACTAAGTTTGGCATAGGATGCAAACATTAAACAGTAATAAGCCCTTTTACAATTAATATGCAAAACAATAAAACAGTGAGAAACTTACATAAAATACACAGATGGTTAACCCAGAATATCTACATAATTTTAACTTCATATCTTCATCCCTACTCTGGAGTAACGCTGAGATAATTAAACAAACTAAGTCTTTCGACGAATAGGTCTTAGCTGAGCAGCCTTCGTTAAACGTTTTGAAAAAGATCCGCCTTCATGTCTGAAAAGAAAAGTATATAACAAATGCTTGCTACCAGTGTTACATACGTTCCATATGGTAAAGAGGAAAAATGCCTACCTTATAAAATAATCAAATTTCAAGTAGCGCAAAGATCTATGGAAAATTCTGGTTTTACGAGAAGAGAAAGAGAGAATACCAAATGCAACAATGAGGCAAAAGACGAAAGTGGTTGACGCTGTGCATTACAAGATCCAAAAGTGTATATGTTGGGCGTATATCTCGTACAACAGATAAGAGGTGGATAAAACGTGGAGACCTAAAAAAAGATAGAAGGAGCAGAGGAAGGTCATCCAATAGGACCGATGACCTAAGAAGAAAAACTGGATTACCGTAGTACAAATCTACGGCTCGGCATCAAACTAAGAAGATGAAGAGGTCTGAAGCTTAAAGATAGAAAATAAGATGGCACTTTAAATAGCAATGTGCTCCCGTACTTTTATTATCTAAGATTTTAACACCAAACTTGAAGAGCAGATAGACTCCCCAATGCGTTAGGTTATGTTAGGTTGGGTTAGCAATGTTCTCCCATACTTTCATTATGGGGGATTTTAATCCCAAACTTGAAGAGCAGATAGACTCCCCAAAGTTTTGGTAAATTGCGGATCCTAAGGTAAAAACTGTAGAAGACATGCCGCTAAATATCTTACATCGTCGCAACCTACACCTAATGAACCCTTAAAAACCGCAAAAAAAGTTGGTCAAGAATAAGCTTGAATGAAAAAAAACAGAAAACAAAATAGAGTTCTTAATAACAGAATCAAGCAAAACGTAATGAATGTCAAATAAATTTTATATAGGAAGTGACCATCGAGCGCTAAACACCACCATCAAATTAATACAAAAAAGAATAGAAGGGAACTGGTACTCCATAAATCTAAAAACTCTCTTCAGCCCAACTCCTTGTACAATGATCCAAAATTTAAACGTAAATTACACTATTACAGAATCAATCCTAAACGGACTAGAATACTTGTCCTGGAAGTAAAAGACATATAAGAAATATTAAGCTTTACAACTTAAGAACTTATGAATCAAAGAAGACTGAAAAGATAAAATCTAACAAATTTTGAAGAGATTTGCATACAAAACAAAATTATCTTGAAGGAAGCACGCAAAAATATAAGAAGATACAATGAGGATATGATCCAAAAGAAATGGAGGTAAACCAAAACATAAAAGTTATGAGAATAATTTTACCCGAGGGAAAAACTGAAACATTGAGAGGTCAACAAAGAAAGAGTTTCTCGAGATGGCGAAAAATTTCTCCTTTAAGGACGTTATAAAAGCTAAGCAAAAGAGAAAAGTAGCAGCATATCATCCTCAAGTTTTCTTAAGAATGGAAAAATAAAACTGCCCTTCAAAGATTATGTATGATGAGAGCTTTAAGGCCAGACCGAATGATTTAGGCCATTATGTAAGATACAAATAAAATAAAAATAATGTTACTAAAAAAAATATTCTAAAGCATTTATAGAAGAAAAATTTGGGCCAAATTTGTGGAAAATAAAAGTTTAGAATTCGCTAAGGACTCTATAAAAGCTAAGCAAGAGAGAACAGTACATCAGCAGGAAAAACTTAAAGTTAAAAAACGCTTAATCCTAGGATATATCGAATATCACAATAGAGGAAAATTGCCTTATAGAAATAAAAGGCAACAAATCTCCTTGGGGCAGTAAAACATGGAGCCCTTTTAAATACCTAAATAATAAAATTCTAAATATAAATCCAAAATATGTAAACAAAAAAAAACAATTAGTTATTATTAATTTTTTTCTTTTGATTATTAGAATAAACATAATTATCTTTTGCAGAGCCATTAAGATAGGAGATAAAGAGATCGAATATAATTCAAATTTCCGGCTTATCTTGCATACGAAATTAGCGAATCCACATTACAAACCAGAAATGCAAGCTCAAGCAACGCTTATCAACTTTACAGTTACAAGAGATGGTTTGGAGGACCAACTGTTAGCAGAAGTTGTAAAAGCCGAACGGCCTGACCTAGAAGAATTAAAAGTAATTACATAACACCTCGCTCCCATTCAATTGTAAATTTTCCACCACATTCACTCCATTCACAATAGACTCGAAAATTACAGCTAGAATTTCATTAACTTATATATTTCTAGGCGGAATTAACGAAACAACAGAACGATTTTAAGATTATGCTGAAATCTTTGGAGGACGATTTATTGTCACGATTGTCATCAGCTGGGGGAAATCTACTGGGAGACACTACGCTGGTGGAAAACCTAGAGACAACGAAGCGGACAGCTGCTGAAATTGAAGTAAAAGTATCGGAAGCGAAAGTAACATCCATTCAAATCGATCAGGCACGCGAGCATTATAGACCTGCAGCAGCGAGGGCCAGTTTACTTTATTTTATTTTAAATGAGCTAAATACTATTAATCCAATATACCAATTTTCATTAAAAGTACTTAACAGCATAAATTTATTAATTAAATATTTACTTTAAAAAATTCTAGGCATTCAGCGTTGTATTTCAAAAATCCATAGCTAAAGCCGATCCAGCACCTACAGTCCCTGCAAGAGTTAACAACTTGATAGATTGTATTTCATTTTCAGTTTTCCAATACACTACAAGAGGCCTTTTTGAATGTGACAAACTTATTTTTGCATCACAAATGACTTTTCAGGTGACAAAAATTATTTTTATATAAAATATCTGTTAAAAATATTCTATTAAAGATACTTTTGATGAGCGAAGAGATATCAGCAGTGGATTTGGATTTTCTTTTAAGATTTCCTATAAAACCGCACGTGACGAGCCCCGTGGATTTTCTCTCTAACTCAAGCTGGGGTGGTATTTGCAGTTTAGCAATGAAAGATGAATTTAGAAACTTGGATCGAGACATAGAAAATTCGCCTAAACGTTGGAAGAAGTTAGTTGAATGTGAGTGTCCCGAAAGGGAAAAGTTTCCTCAAGAATGGAAAAATAAAACTGCGCTTCAAAGATTATGTATGATGAGAGCTTTAAGGCCAGACAGAATGATTTATGCCATTATGTAAGATACAAATAAAAAAATAATAATAATGTTACTCAAAAAAAAATATTCTAGAGCATTTATAGAAGAAAAACTGGGGGCAAAATATGTAGAAAATAAAACTTTAGAATTCGCTAAATCATTTGAAGAAACTAGTCCATCTACACCAATATTTTTTATATTATCACCTGGAGTTAACCCATTAGGTGATGTGGAAAATTTAGGTTCAAAGTTGGGATTTTCAACAGAAAATAAAAACTTTCACAACGTTTCTCTTGGTCAAGGACAGGAAATCGTGGCCGAAACTGCTATGGACATAGCGGCTAAAGATGGGCATTGGGTGATATTACAAAATATACATTTAGTAAAAAAATGGCTTCCATCTTTAGAGAAAACTTTGGAAAGATATTCGGAAGGTTCGCATCCAGATTATAGGGTGTTTATGAGTGCAGAACCTGCAGCTACCCCAACAGCTCACATCATTCCCCAAGTATAATTAAATTTTATTAATTTATTAAGCACTTAAGTTTTTATTTCTTAGGGTATTTTGGAGTCTTCAGTTAAAATAACAAACGAGCCTCCAACAGGCATGCAAGCAAACTTACATAAAGCATTGTCGAACTTCAACCAAGAAACATTAGAACAATGTGGCAAAGAAGCTGAATTTAAAGTGATATTATTCGCTTTATGTTACTTTCATGCAGTTGTTGCAGAAAGGCGAAAATTCGGTCCACAAGGTTGGAATAAAATTTACCCATTCAACGTAGGAGATCTTAATATAAGTGTGTTTGTCTTATACAACTATCTAGAAAATAATTCTAAAGTGCCATGGGAAGATTTGCGTTATTTATTTGGAGAAATCATGTATGGAGGTCACATCACCGATGATTGGGATAGAAGATTATGTATTTCATATTTAGAAGAACTTTTACAGCCAGATTTAGTAGATGGAGAATTGCAGCTAGCACCAGGTTTTTCAGCACCCCCAAACACGGATTATCCAGGATATCACGCATATATCGACGAGCAAATACCGCCGGAATCACCCTATTTGTATGGGTTACATCCTAATGCTGAAATAGGTTTTCTTACAACGACTGCAGAGACGTTATTTCGCACAGTATTTGAAATGCAGCCACGAGATGCTGGATCATCTGGCGGCACAACCATTACACGTGAAGATAAAGTTAAACAAATGATAGATGAGATGTTAGAAAAATTACCTGAGGATTTTAATATGCTTGAAATTATGGGGAAAGTCGAGGAAAGAACGCCGTATGTTATTGTTGCGTTCCAGGAATGTGAACGAATGAATTATTTGACTGGTGAAATTAAAAGATCTTTAAAGGAGTTGGATTTGGGTTTAAAGGGAGAGTTAACGATAACTTCTGATATGGAGGATCTTGAAAATGCGTTATTTTTGGATCAAGTGCCTCCTGTTTGGATCATTAGAGCGTATGATTCTCTTCATGGTTTAACCACGTGGTTTATAGATTTACTTTTAAGAATACGCGAATTGGAAACTTGGTCTACGGACTTTGTCGTGAGTTCACATAATATGTAATTTTGAATTGATTTATGCTATCATAATTTTAGTTGCCATCCTCTGTGTGGTTAGGAGGTTTCTTTAATCCGCAATCTCTACTAACTGCTATTATGCAAAGCACTGCGCGGAAAAATGAATTACCATTAGATAAAATGTGTCTACAATGTGATGTTACTAAAAAGCAGAAGGAAGACTTTACGTAAGTTTAAAACTTTCAGGCTAAGAAATGTTTTGTTGATATACTTTTTAGGAGTGCTCCTAGAGACGGTGCTTACGTGCATGGCTTGCACATGGAAGGCGCTAGATGGGATACACAAGCAGGAATAATAATGGATTCTAGATTAAAAGAATTGTTTCCTATAATGCCAGTCATTAACATAAGAGCTATTACACAAGATAAACAGGAACTTAGAAACATGTACGAGTGCCCAGTTTATAAAACACGAACAAGAGGTCCTACATATGTCTGGACTTTCAATTTAAAAACCAAAGATAAACCTTCTAAATGGACATTAGCGGGCGTCGCTCTCTTATTACAAACGTAAAATATTTAATTTAATATACATTTCTATAATATAATTCTAGTCGCATTATATAAATTAATTATTTATTCACATGTTTTGGAGATTTCTTAATTTTATTTAACATTTTATATTTAAATAAAAACAGTATAGTACTTTATTATTGCTTTTATTTAAATTTCATTATATTTGTATGTATAATATAAAACTTGTTTGAACCAAATAGAAATATATATTACAAAAAAATTACCTGCATTTGTTTCCAACTCAATTAAAACAAGTTTTAATTTCCGCTTTTAAATTTAAAAATTTACTATCGAAGTAAATTTCTACATAATTAAAGTAATTTTAGTACTAAAAATGGTCTACCTACCTACCTACTGTAAATAATGTAATTAACATACGGTGGTGTATTGTGCGCAAAAGTCGGGATGTTAAAGGAGACAGTCTAAAAATGTATATTTTTATTTTATAATTTCTGTTTATTTGCCATCTGTCTACATTCAAAACAATAAGCATGACTTAAAATATTAAATGACATGTAATAAACATCACCGTGGATAATTCTTTCTAAATCTAAACTTAGGCTCTCCGCACATGGGTCAATTGATTTGCAACCAGGGAGTGAGGATCCACACAAGGGTCGACTAGACTGATTTCAAATCAGTCTACAACTAATAACTTGCAATAGTTTTTCCCAGTCACAAAACAGTAGAGTTTTATAAATGGATGTGTCTTAGCCAAAAAATGAGGACATTTTATATAGTGCTATAAATTTATGTCTGCTTATTTTAGTTGTTCTACTGCTACATCCTTAACCTAATATTTCTTGAATATAGGGATGAACCCAATATTCCCATAAACATGCTCTGCATACTCTGCGGTACTGATAATAGGCAATAAAGTCTTCCTTATATGAACTACTATTTGATATTTTTCCAAAATAGCTTTGAGACCGCAAACTTGTAGAGATTTTGGTGGATTCGCGATTGCAGCGCGCTCTTGTGTAGTGTGAGGTTCCATTACAGTTGCAAACTAGTTGTGTGTGTTGTGATTCGTGTGAAACCAGTTCGCAATTAGAATTGCAAATCAGTTGACCCATGTGCGAAGTTTATCTTAAGGCCCTCCGCACACGAGTCGACTAATTTGCAACTCTAATTGCAAACTACTCACACACACAACCAGTTTGCAACCAAAACGAAACCTCACACCGCAGACGAGCGCGCTGCAATTGCGGATCAGTACCGCAGAGTACGCCGAGCAATAAAAAGGGAATATAGGGTTCATCCTTTATCTAAAGAAATATCAAGTCGAGACTGTTTGTAGCAGCAGACCAACTAAATCAAACAGACGGCAAGCTTATAGCATTCTATAGAATGTCCAAAGATTTCTATATGAAGTTGTTGAGGATGGTTGTAACAAAGGTAGACACAAATATGAGGGAATATGTGGAGGCAGAAGAAAGAATATTAATAACTCTGAGGTCTATAATTAAACTGACATTGGTGCTTTTCTATCTCTCCAACAAAAATACAGTTCATTTTTTGTTCGCTTCTTTTTAGGCCATCCGCACACGAGTCGACTAATTTGCAACTCTAATTGCAAACTACTCACACACACAACCAGTTTGCAACCAAAACGAAACCTCACACTGCACACGAACGCGCTGAAAGTGCGGATCAGTACCGCAGAAAGTAGCAATCTATAGAATGTCCAAAAATTCCTATATGGAATTGTTGAGGATGGTTGCTCCTACCATCACAAAGGTAGACACAAATAT
>JARJDX010059881.1:0-27271 GCA_030264735.1 Gymnusa sp. GC000175 | reverse complement strand
AAATTAAGAGGCTTTCGACTAAAATTGCAATGATTTTGCTCAAATTTTTATGATTTGGATTAGGTTTTTATGGTTTTGGATAAATTTTGACGTTTTTCGTTCTAATTTATTTAATATTGGTTAAAATTATTATTATTTTGGTCCAATTTTAACAATTTTGGTCATTTTAATACAAATTCCAATATTTTTGTCAAAAATTAAATGATTTTCTCTTAAAGTATGATGACTTTGGTCCCACTTGAAAGATTTTCGTCAACATTTAATGATTTTGGTTTAAATTGCAATGATTTTGATCGAGCGATTTGAGTCAATATTTAGATTCAAAACTAAAAAAATTTCTTTAAAATTGAGGTAATTTGAATAAAATTGTGACTTTAACCACACTTTAACGATTTTCGTCAAAATTTAGATAATTTTGTGTGAAAATTTGACGATGTGGGTCAAAATTGAACGATTTTCATCAAAATTTTAAGTATTTTTATTGAAACTGCTTGATTTTGCTTACTTTTAGAAGATATTCTTCAAAATTAAAATAATTTTGAATAAAATTCGATGATATTGGTGAAATATTGGTGTATTTCGAAAAGTTTAGTTGGTTTTTGACAAAATTGGAATATGCTTTGTTAAATTTAAGTGGGTCAAAATTTAGATAATTTTACTCGAAATTAAACGTTTTTCATTAAAATTAAAATGATTTGGATTAAAATTGTAATAATTTTTGTAGTTATTTTGCAATGATTTTGGTCAAAATCAAACGTTTTTAAACAAACTCAATAAGATTTTACATAAAATTTGGTTTTGAATGATTTTCATAAAAATTTAAATACTATTTATTGCAATCACCAAACTAGCTGGAATTAAGCTCAAATTTTAGTAATTTACGACAGAATTTAGAGCATTTTTATTAAGTGCTATAATTTTGGTTCATTTCAGCGTGTTTCGTTAGAATTTTGTTGATTTTGTATACAAATATTATAAATTTTGTTAAAATTGTGTGACATATCAAAATTTAAATAAGTTTTACTAAAATAAGTGCGACTTTTTCAAATTCTACAGCCCCCCAAAGGCTTTAGAGATGTTCATATGGCTCTCGGAGGAAAAACTTTGCCCACCCCTATTCTATACGATCCTAGGACATGTAAATATTGTCATATCCGAAATCAGGAAGGATTTGTCCCGAACATTGGTCGCCGAAATGCGGTACTTTAACTGCCCGAATCAGGACCATCCCTGGAAAACCGGGAAAATGGGTTACCCTACTTAATAAAAAATGAAAAACAATTTTTATTCATTTTTAATATTCTTATAGATTTAACAATTTGTATTTAAAAAAACGGAAATCCAAAAACTGTATGAAGTTTGCCTTGAACCTTAATCATAACCAAATAAAACACAAATGAGAATAGACATATATTTTATTGAATTCAAACAAAATAACAATTAATAGTCAAGGAAATATTATTTACACAGCAGAAACATCTTGACATGGCTGTAACCAGTTTTAAAAATCTTAACACATGCAGTTACTCCTACTATTTTTATTATTTAATAAGACTGGACTAAAATTCTTAACAAATCCTTTTGTTCAGTTGTTAATAAATACCACATCTCAGCCTCCAAATCAGGCAAACTGCTTGTATCCATGGATTGGCAAGTTAACACAATTGATTGGAGAAGAATAAACATTTTTTCAGTCATTCCACAAGCTGTAAAATTTAATGAAACTATTAAAGCAAATTTTGTTATTACTTTATTCAGACCTTTAATAGTTTTATCATCTTGATCACCCCAAGTGTATTTCTCCAATAATTTAGCCAAATTTGGTGATAAAGTTTGAGGAGGAGGGCGTAAAATTAAGAGTAAAAACACCCTATTAATCTCACATTGTAAAAGGGTGTTATTTCTAGCCCCATTTTTAGGGCAGTTTTCAATTAAATTTGCTATTTCAGTAAACGTTTCAAGAGCAGAGGTAAAATCACCTAGAAATTGTTTAAATTTAAAGTGTAAAATAGCACAAAAAAGGTCTAATGGGCGTTATAGTATGTGAAACATTTTTCATTACAGCACTCTTAATGTACAATTGTGCTCAGAATACTATAAGACTGAGAAAAGGGATTTCCAAGACTAAGTATTAAAACGAAGATTCTCTCATAAGTTATTAAGTGAAGAGAGCCTGTAATATAAACGAATTTGATGAGTAGTTTTGGTAACCAAATACAATGAGACCTCCATTGGCACTTGTGATGCGTTTCTAGACGATAAAGCGTTAAATATTATATCATGTAACTGGAATGCAAGGGTTTAAGTTCAAGACAAATGGATGGGTTGGCTTGAAGCATTATTAATCAGTACTTATTGCAATTGGTTAAATTTTTGTAAGTTCACAACAACCTGTTAGAAATGGATCGAAATTTATGGTCAGCATAAATTTAGAGCTTGATTCAGTGTTAATCAAAGAAGCGCTAAACAAGGTCTTAATATATAATTATCAATACCCATTTCTATATAATAAGCTCCTAGTTTTTCCAAACACAAAATTTTTGTATCCAAAGAATTTTCAGAGAGCTGCAAGGCATTTTTTAAATACATTTCAACAGCACTTGTTTGTCCTAATTTTTGTAAGGCTTCAACAATTTCCAAATTTAATCCAATTGTCAAAGGGCAATCTTCTGGATATCTGCTAGATGCATGTGCATAGCAACTTAACGCAGCCTAAAATCATGCCTATTATTACAAAAATAATTATTTATGTTTATGTTACTTGTAAATTTTCCGATGAGGGGCTTGGACACCCTAATGAATGATTTTTTAATTCTGCATTCAAAAATTGTCTAGCGGATCTCACTAAACAGGACGTTTCACCTGGAATGTTGCCCAAAGAACCTTCACAACGAGCTGCAGCTATCCAGCAAAGCCCTGCATAGGATGATAAATTTGTGTTTTCACATTGTTGGCCTAATGATGTGAATGATTCGCATGCTTCGGTTACATTTGGTTTCCGCAAAAAACGTCTAAAAGAAGTGAAATTGCAAAAATTTGTTCGGAATGTTGTAAATTGTCATACTTTTTCAATTTGTTAGAAGTGTTTCGATATTGATCCAAAATCTCATTTCCTGTAAATTCTCCACTCATTATTTATATTTTAAATAAGCAAAGTATTTGTTTAATTAAAAATATTTGTTAAAAATTTATTTTGGTCAAATGAACTAATAATGGTCGTGTTATAGTAGTTCCATTTGGAAGATACTAAAGTAGATCGAATGCTCTAATGCAGTGTCATGCAGTGTTTTCCAAACTTTTGTATCTGCGAGCGAAATTTAAAGCAAAATTAACGAGAAGAATTTATTATTTTTTTTCCACAGATTTAATTTTTTTATGAGTATTTCTTAAATTTGATTAAAAACGACAATTTAAAATAAATTCATCTAAATGTTATCTAAAATCTTATAAATTTGTGGAAAACCATGCCTATTTAAACGTTAATTGCCAAAATCATCGTTAAGTTTAGATTTTGATTATTTTTATCAAAATTTATGCAATTTTTGTCAAAAGTTAAAAGATTAAATTGAAAACCTTTAACTTGTACAACAGTTTTGTTTAAATCTGAGCAATTTCTTTTAATATTTTGATGATTTATTCAAATTATAACATTCTATTTAAAATTAGTATAAATTAAAGTTGAACATTTTTTTTGTTAAAATGTTAAGTTAGTTTTCTTTAATATTTAGATCATTTTGGTTTAAAATGCGATGCTTCTGGTCAAATCTAAACAATTTTTATCAAAATTCAGATGGCCTCTCTTACCGTTGAAGGAAACTTAAGGTACAAAATAAGGGTACAAAATAAAGATATAAAATGCAATTTTATTTAATCATTTTTACATTTTATTACAAGTTAATTCATATAATTATCTTTTCCTTTCATCTCTCCATTGATAAACATGTAGAGCTTCTTTAGTGCCTGTATGTATCCCTTTGGGTTTAAGAGACAATGGACTCTTCTTACTTTCCATACGTCGATTATTTTTTTGGTTGCTGGGATAGAATAGAATTGCTCGGGTTATTCCTTAAGTTTTACTTCGAAGAATTTTGTCGCTGTTATAGTCGATTTCTTCGATTTCGTTTGTGTACTTCTTGTGTAGTAGAACTCCTACCCCTTTGTTGTTTCTTATTTTACTTTGCCACTGAGATTAGGATGTAGTTTCCATACTTCGCTGTACCTTGGCATTTCTTTTACTTTCATTTACGAAGTAAATTTTGTTTTTATAATTTTTGCAAACATTAATTTTTTAAGAACTTATCCTTGTTCCTTGCTAAGCAACATTATTAGTGAATTTATTGTCATCAGTTAGCACAGACATGTCATGTCATTATAATCAGCTGAAAATTAATGTAATTTGATTACATATCGGTCAAAAGTAACAGATGTTATTATTGAAATTATTTCCAACACACATTTCAACAAAATGAAGTTGCAGAGACAAACTGCCAATCTAATTGGCTGATAAAGAATATGTTTCAAGTTCCTAAATGAAAGTCGTGTGGTGACCACACCTCCATTTTTTTTTATTTTATGTTGCTTCTCATGGATTAAATAGTTCAAATTCCAAGTACTTTAAATGTAAAGAAAAAAAAATTTAAATGACAGATATAATTCTCCAAAAAAGCTAAAATAATTTAAATAGAAATAAACAAAAAATAGGCCTTAAAAATGAACTATATACTACTTTTAAGTTTACTTTGCTTTAATACTTTGTATGTTGATTCCACTTTAACACCAAAATCACCAAAATCAAATAAAGTTGAAAGTAAAATAGATAAAGAAAAACAAAAAGTTGGGCCTCAGAATTATACAGTTTTTGATAAGAATTTAATAAGCGAAACCCCTAGTTCTAATGATATAATTAATAATTATCAAGCGTATTATAAAGGCACCACTGAAAATAATTTTAATGCACTAGTCTTAGGTTACGTTACTCCGGTAAGAATATTTGCATTTCAAACCCATTTAAGTAGCTATAACAGATTGTTGCAATACCGAGTTTACTACTTATTAATGTGTTTATACTTTTCTAAACAGCTTTAATATCTCTCATCCACATATGCATGTGAATGGTATTGATTTTATATAAATGCAGATGCTGGCTAAAGGCTTTGGTCATTATTAAAGCTCAGATTTTTGTAGTGGAATAATCATGGCTACGATGTAGCTAAAATATTTGCAAATAAATTCACTCATATAAGTCCTGTTTGGCTTCAAATTAAACGTAAAAAAAATTTGCAATATGAGCTAACAGGAACACACGATATTGATGAAGGTTGGATTCGAGATGTAAAAAAAGCAGGAAGAGCACGTAACGTTAAAAGTATAAACTAATTTTGTAAAATAAATTTTATAAAAATGCAGTTGAATTTGGTTATAATGAATGTAAAGCGACCAAATATTTTTTTGTTTCAACTTTAATTTGTATTATCCAAATGAAGGGGTGCTGCCAGTGGCATATTTATAAATGGGTAAATACGGTGTGTAGGTAAAGGTCATTTGCAGACTTAAGTTCTACGTTATAACACTGAATTTTTAATATAAGTTCACTAAAACTACGTTCGACTGCAATTTAATTTTAGCTATAAATTGTGTTACTTTTGGATTTTTTATTGATTACATAACAACCTAAAACTTACCTAAGATAATTTACATTATTTCAAATTGGAAAAATTTAATGGTGAAATAATTTCAGTTGTTCCTAGAGTATTATTTGATGGCTGGTCTGGTCAAGAATTTATATTATTATTAACCAACGATGATGAAATTCAAGCTTTAATAAAGGTGCTATTAAGTGCCAGCAATAAATGGAATTTTGACGGGTTTGTTATCGAGGTTTGGTCACAATTAGCTGGGCGAGTTAAAAATAATTTATTAATTAATTTAATAAAACAAATAGGTAAATGATTCGAGGTAAAAATATTTCGTTTTATAAAATTGTTTTAAGGCCTTGTCTTGCGAAATGATGATAAAGATGTTATTTTGGTTGTTCCGCCTAAACGTGGTGATGAATTCTATTTTACCAATCAAGATTTTGAGCATTTATACAAATATGTTACTGCATTTTCAATAATGACTTATGACTTTTCCAGCGTGCATAGACCTGGTATTTTATTTAATTTAATATTAAATTTGGTGATAATTTTGGTTAAATTTTAGGGCCTAATGCTCCAATAAATTGGATGTCCGATTGCATAACTTCATTAACAACAATTCCCTCTTTGCGAAATAAAATATTAATGGGTTTTAATTTTTATGGAAATGATTATACTCCATCAGGAGGTGGTCCTATAATTTTCCATGATTATATTAAATTGTTAAAAAAATCTAAGGGGAAATTGTTGTATGATTCAAGTTCTGCTGAAAATTACTTCGAGGTCAAGTCAGTATATTAATAAATAAGTTTGCACAATTTTTATCATAATGTAAATAATTGTAATTCATTTTTGTGCATTTAATTGTTTTAGGGAATCTGATGGAAAGCATGTTGTGTTTTATCCTTCTTTACATTCCATTAAAGAAAGACTGGATTTGGCTGTGAAATTGGGTGCTGGGGTTGCCATTTGGGAACTTGGTCAAGGACTGGATTATTTTTATGACTTGTTTTGAACTCTAATTACTTGTTAATTATTATATACATAGTTGAAATGCAATAAAGTAATAAAATAGTTTTTATTAATTTTTTTCTTGTATCTTTAAAAAGAAAATTGTACAAGAAAAAAATTAATTTATTGTAAATTTCTTTGCCCTTAAATTTAAAAATTCTTTGACCCATTCTCTGCCTGTTGTTGCCCTCTATAAGAGAGTTTGTTGAGCATATTTACCCAATCTATAGACGACAGTGGCTCCCCCTGTTGTTTTGTTTTAATAAGGTGACCAAATTTTAAAAATGCCAAATCGGGACAACTAAAAAAACTAACCTAACCTAAATTAAGAAATATTACCACTACCCACTACCCCCATTACAATTTTTCTAAGACAGGAGTTATCAAACAAACGGGTAATCCCCAGTTTGTTATAAAAAATCTAACCTAACCTAACCTAAATTAAGAAATTTTACCACTACCCCCACTACAATTTTTCTAAGACAGGAGTTATCAAACAAACGGGGAATCCCCAGTTTGTTATAACAAATTTGAAAATGTGGCAGGTATTCTTCGCGTCTTCAACTTATTGTCCGTTTCCCATACGTCCGTTCCATATGTTGTAGTGTGCGAATTTTGATTGGTTATTCTCAGTTTGCAATAGTCACTACTTACATGAATATATGTATTTAAACGTTCTCGCACTTTTTCGGGACGATTCAAGACAAATGCATTCAATTCGGTACCAAAAAACGGGACAAACAGAAAATAAGGTCACCTTAGTATTAAGCCAATTAAATTAAAACATGTGTACTTATTCTTTTAGTAAACCATCAATTGAATGGCCGATATGCCCTCGGTATTTTCGTCGACACTCTCTACTGGTGTTTTGAATTTAGATTGCGATGGGTTTGGGTTATATCTTCTCTCTTTACTTCGTTCATAAAAATGTATTGCGATTATCCATTAGTCCTCTAAATTTAAGCTTCTATATTATACTCCAGTATTTTAGATCTAGGTTACACGACTTTTATTTGTAAAATCAAACTTTCGTTATTCACTACCTCCCTGATTAATTTAGGTAAAAAGGCTTCTTGTATTTGTCAAAAAAGGCAAATACGTAAATTAACTTCTTGGTTCCTAAATCTTGGCATTGAATTATGATTTAATATATGCAGCAGGTAAACCTTGAGTTAGCTTTGAAGATGTTGAAAGTTAAAGAAAGTTGGTTTGGTGTTCCATCAAAGATATTTTGAGAAGTCGCTACTAAATATATTGGGAGTCATGGTGCGGTTTTAGAATGGTTTTTCAATTGCATAGAACGCAATTAAAAATATCAGATCATGAAGGACATTGTTATTGTTTTCTGTCCTTAGTTATCTTGCCCATTTCTCTCCCTTACCTTTCCATCATCCTTCAATATTTCATTTACTTCAACTTTCAACACTCTTCCCAGGTGCTTTATTTTTTTCTATTTTCTTTTGCACAGTGTGCATAGTCCATTTTCTAATTCTTCCAAATATCTATTTCCTTCCTCTTCATTTCCGCATCTTATGTAGCTATTCTCCTTATTCTTCCTCTTATCCTAGTCAGTTAGCTTGCATTCCTGAAACCCTTATCTCCTTGTATTTTTTCGTGCTTCTTGAGGTTTATATGCTTTTCATTTTGTCTTGTCGATATACTCCCTTATTCCTCTGCTTTAATTATGTTCTCATTATATTATCCTCACTTATTTTTCTCTCTGGATCCATCCCACATTTTTAGAAACGTTGATTCCTTCCCAACATTTCCGTAAAATTTAAATTTCCTTGCTCCTGCACCCTGCACCCACCCTAAAATTTTCTGTCTTTAATTTCTTATAAAGTATCTCGGTGTCGTCCTGTCCATCTACAATATCCACCTCATGCATCCCTCGTGTAGCGTGTACGGGTTCTATTTTTGTTCATTCCCCAAATCGTTATATTTCAAATCCATAAATTAAAACAGGGGTGGCCAACCCAAATGATGTCGAGGGCCGCTTTGGAAATCCACTAGAATTTCGCGGGCCGCAGCGAGCAATTAAAAATGGCGTTTCTTAACGTATTTTTTAATACCCTATGGTAACTCTTTCTTAGTTTCTTAGTGAGATAAATAACTCCAAGTATCACATTTTTTCCAGTTTTTACAATTTTTTTTAATATGACGTGTTTAATTTTGATAAATTTATTCAGATATCAATGTAATTTGAACACTAACAACAGAAATAATGCACATAATACACATATTTTGTAAAATGGTGTTGCTTCTCGCGGGCAGCAAATTTATTCAAGGCCCGGGGTTCGCGGGTTGTCCAACCCTGCAATAAAATACTTTTTTTTAATTGAGCTTTCTCTTTTTTTCAGTGTTTTGAGTAATTGAATTTAAAACTGAAATCACATTTCAATCTAGTTTCCAATTAGGGCGTCGATATTTCTCTTAAACATAATTAATAAGTTGTTGATCCATGTTTATTTTTTTCTAAGCATTGTCTTTAAAACTGTTTTTTACTCAAAAGGCTTAATGCAAGTTATTTTTTTAATAATTGCAATGCTTGAGTTAAAAAATATTTACAAATTCATCTAATTTTCATCTAAAAATAGCCTAATAATAAAACTATTTGTTTAAAAAGTAGTATTTAGTAGTTTAATCATATGAATACTACGTATCATGTGCATAAGTAATTTTCCATTTTTGCTCTTATCTAATATTTGACGTAAAATTTTAATCTGCTTGGGAAATTACAGTTTAGGGGTGTAAATAACGCGACATTAAATAAATTTGCAGCAAAATATAAGAATGATTGGAACCGAAAAAATTAACAAACTGACATTGAAATTTATCTTATTTTAAGCATAAACAATTATTTACATTACCGCAATAAATTATAAAGTTATTTACACGAATATTTTGGTACGTATTTGTAACATGAACAATACGTATAATAAAAGATTTCTCAAAAGGTTTGCTCAGATTTCTCAAAAAATTCAAAAGTGACTGAAATATTATGCAAAACATTTAATAATCAACCAATTAATAAAAAAAAAATAAAATAAAACAGTAAGTAATTAATTTAATTTAACTTTTTTTGATTTAGCTCCTTGATTCAACTATATTTTTAATTTAACTCCATTTTGGTTGATCTCACTTTATTTTAATTTAATTTCATTTTTATTTAATTTTCTTTTGATTTAATTTAGTCCTAATTTAACTTCATTTTTAGACCTAATCTAATTTAACTTCATTTTTGCTTAACTTCATTTTGATTTAATTTTTTTCCTGTTATTTCATTTTGACTCAAATTTTGATTTAATCTAAGTACTTCACTTAGACCTAACATGGTTTTGGTTCATTTTTATTTAAAACCTTCTTGATTAAGCTTCATTTTGATTTAACTACCTCTTGATTTGACTTAATTTTGATTAAGCTCCGTAATTTCGACTTATTTTCATTTTGATTTTACACCATTTTTTTAAAATTTAACTGCAATTTGTTATATCTGCCCTTTAATTTAATTAAATTTTAATTTTATTTAATCAAAATTAGTTAGTAACAAAAATTCAATATTTTCAGTGACAAATTACGACGAAAACGATTCAGATTCTAAATGTAAAAAATATATCTATAAGAGAATACGTATATTACAATGGTTGCCAAAATACACAAAAATGTGTTTCATTTCGGATATGATAGCCGGAGTAACAGTGGGTTTAACGCTAATGCCCCAATCAATTGCATATGCTTCAATAGCCGAATTACCGCCCCATTATGGTCTTTACACAGCACTTATGGGTTCATTCATTTATATATTTTTTGGAACAATTAAACAAGTCTCAATTGGACCTAGCAGTATTTTATCTTTACTGACCCTCACGTATGTGCAAGGAAAAGGCGTGGATTATGTTATACTTTTAACATTTTTGTCTGGATGCGTCGAACTCCTCATGGGGATTTTGAATTTGGGTACAAATTTATTTTTTCAAAAATAAATTTTAAAATAATTTAAGATTTTTATAGGAATTGTGGTTGATTTTATTCCTGCACCAGTCATGTCCGCTTTTACTTCCGCCACATCAGTGATTATAATTTTAGCACAGCTAAAAAATATTTTTGGAATCAAATTTAAAAGTGTTGGGGTGCTAAATTTAATTAAACAGTTGTTTATGCATTTGAAATACATGAAAATTTCGGACACCGTTTTGGGAATCACGTCAATGGTGGTACTTTTAAGTATTAAAGTAAGATTTTAATTGTTTTAATTGACTTAAACTGATTTTATTTTGTTATTGCAGCGAATTAGTCAAATTAAATTTAAAAATGAGCGTGTAAATAAAGGATTGTGGTTTTTGGCCATTTGCAGGAACGCTCTGGTTGTTCTTATTGGATCAGTTATTGCTTTTTGTTATGAATTTAATACTGGCGTCCAGCCTTTTGTTATTGCTGGTATGTTGTTGGGCAAAATGATTTGGAGAAGAACTTAGTAATTAATAAATATATTTTTTTATTTTAGGAAAAATAACGCCGGGACTTCCAACTTTTAAACTTCCTAATTTTAGTACTACAGTTGGGAATGATACAGTTGAATTTCCAGAAATGTTAGAAACGTTGGGAACTGGTATATTCGTTCTTCCGGTTGTTGCTGTTTTAGCAAACGTTGCGATTGCCAAAACTTTTGGTGAGCATTAATCTATTTTTTAAATTTTACGGTAACAAATTTAGATTTACTTTGCCTTTATTGTTTTACCCCCAATTATTATATTTTTTTACAAAAACAAATTTAGATTTTATTTGTCTTTATAATTTTACTCCCAATAATTATATTTTTTTGAATTTTCCCCACTTTTTCCATGTTGTTCTTATTTTTACCACAGATTTACTTCTGCAGAGCGGTTTCACTCCAAATTACCTCTTCCTTTTAATTCTGGTTCTACTTATTATACTTCATTGTATTCCTTTTTTACCCTTTGCTTTCCTTTATATTCTTAATCTTCTTTTTAGCATCCTTCCATATTATTTTTTTACTTTTTTGATTCAATTCGTAAATTTACTTTGTAATGTTGTCCCACCACTGCTATTACTTTTTCTTTCTACTTTTGTATTTTAAAATTCTCTATGGCCTTCTTGCTTCGTGCATATCTACCATCATTGTATGTGTTATTTTTTTTTATTTATATATATATTTATTTTATTA
This sequence comes from Gymnusa sp. GC000175, assembly GCA_030264735.1. Classification (NCBI taxonomy): domain Eukaryota; kingdom Metazoa; phylum Arthropoda; class Insecta; order Coleoptera; family Staphylinidae; genus Gymnusa; species Gymnusa sp. GC000175. The sequence goes on along the minus strand of JARJDX010059881.1, from coordinate 15,439 downwards.
TATTATATTTATATTAGCCGAAAAAATATTTATTTATACAGTTTTAACTTTTACCTAGCTGATGGAACTGTTTTTGACGCAACCCAAGAAATGATGACATTAGGTATTGCAAATATAATGGGATCCTTTGTGGGATCAATGCCCACAACTGGTGCTTTTACTAGATCTGCAGTAAATAACGCCAGCAATGTGCAAACTCCATTAGGAGGACTTTACGCAGGTGAAAAATTAATCTCGAAATTATTTTATGTAACAAAAATAACTTTTTAAATTTAAGGCACAATGATACTTTTGGCGCTCAGTTACTTAACTCCTTATTTTTACTACATTCCAAAATCAACAATTGCAGCTGTTTTAATTTGCGCTGTAATGTTTATGGTTGAATACGGGGAATTACCAAGATTATGGAGGTGTAACAGTGAGTTGTTATTATTTATTTAACACATAATCTAATCTCAGATTAATTCTATAACAAACAAATTACCACATTTGCAGAATGCGATTTTTTTATTGGATTATCAACGTTTATTTTAAGCCTTTATTTTGGAGTAGAAATTGGGCTTGTTGTAGGCGTTACGTTGAATATATTGGTGTTATTAAAGTATTGGGCAAGGCCCAAAATATATTCAGAAGTTCGATCAGTAAATTTTCTTCAAAATAAAACGAGTAGAGTATTTTAAATTTCTTTATTTTTAGAATGGCAAGGATTATGATTATTTAATAATTAAACCTGAGCTCGGATTATTTTTCCCAGCCTCCAACCATCTCACTGAGGAAGTTTTAAAACTTTCAACTAAATATAAGGATCTCTCTTTTGTAATCGATATGAAAAACGCAATTAGAATTGATTACACTGCATGTCAAGTAAATGAAATTTATTTTATTATTCCTTTTTTTAGAAAATTGGATTAGTTGTGCTATGCTATGCTTAAACACAAACTATAACGTTCCAATTTTGGAGCTAATTTCCTGAAAGGCAGCGGACACCACTGTACCTGCCTTAAGACGGTGATGCCCAATCTTTTTCCAAGTCGTGCGAATACCAAACCTAAAAATCCATCTTCTTCTTGGGGTACCTTTTCGTAGCGGAGGTTGGTTATCATAATGGCAATCCTTTTCCTAAATACCGCTGTTCTGAATAGGTATACAGAGGAGTAGTTGAAACACTACCTCAAGTTCTTGAGCCATGAAGTCCTTCGCGTTTTCTGGTATTTTGCCCTGTATAATCAATTACAGGGTATCGTTCTCCTCGCTTAATTATTGCAGATTTCTTATTTTTATTGTTTTAATGAGTTTTCTTTCTTTATTCATCTACATTAAGATTGCTTCCTTTATTTTCCTCTCCGTCCTTTCCCGTTATTCTTAACATACGACGGTACACCCGTGGTTTAAAAGCTTGGATTTAATCAGTATTTTGTTTTTTTGAGCGTCCATGCCTTCCTTCCAAATAGTAGGATTGTGGAAACGTAACTTCTCATAAGGCTGATTTGGATTTCTATGCTTAATACTCTGTTGGTTTCAAGATTCTTAATTTTCATGAATGCAGCCCTCGTCATTCTCATTCGTGCCCTTATCTCTTGTGTTAAGTTATTATTTTTGTTTATTACGATTCCTAGCAATTTATAAGAACTGACTCTTTCGATTAAGATGTTGTTTATTGTTAAATTCGCTATAACTGTTTTTTTTTTGAAAACAACTATGAACTTCGTTTCTTTGATGTTTATTTTTAGGTCGTATTTTTGGCTGATGGTATTTTTCTACCTTCATAACCGCGTTTTGGTTCCAATATTAGTTTTGTATGATTCGGGCATAATTTTCATTGACACCTTTACCTTTAAGTATATAGATTAGCCGTTCGTGTTGGACTGTGTCGCTTTTACGTGGTCAGTAAATCCTCGTTTATATCTAAACATCTCTGTAATAGAACATTTATTCTGAATGACGCGTCTCTGGTTCGTAGTCCGTTTGTAAATCCGTGTTTCTTTAACATTACCGTGAATGTCGATTTCAGCCATTCTTGAGGTATTTCGCTTGTTGCATAGATCAATCAGTTATTGTAAATCGTATTCTTCAATTAGTTTGATAATTTCGGTCTAAACCTCATCTACTCCAGCTGATTTGCCGTTTTTGGAATATTTAATTGCGTATTTTACCTCTTATTAAGTTGATTTTTATATCTTGCAACTCTGTTTTCTCCAAAACGTTCTTTGAAATACTCTTCCCACCACCCGGCATCTTTTGCCCAAGTTCTGTAAGCTCTTTGACCTTCTAAGTCCTATATGTAGTCAAAAATTTAATTATCTCTTTAAGAATCCAATGTTATACAGTTATAACAATTGTGTGCCTATTATGGCCGGGTGTTTTATCATATTTTTCACGATTTTCTTGAGAGGGGCATGTGGTGAAGTTTTGAATGACGCCAGTAGAATAGGAACGTGGAATGTCAAAAGCTTATACCAACTAGAAAAACTACACAATATATTAGCGGAAAACTAGAAATTTTAAAAATAATGAAGATTCCAGTGTTATGGGTAATGGGAGACTTAAACGAAACAGTCGGTAATGGAAGTTTAGAAGAATGCATAGGTAGAATGACAGAAGGGCCAGGAGGGATACCAGTAGACATTTTTAAACTAATTGAGGAAGACGAACTCAACATCCTTGTAAATACCATCTACTCTAAACGAGCGGAATAATTTTGATAAGCACTAGGTTATCTTAAAGGCCATTCATAGACATTTCACAAGAATTTAAAATCAGATATTGGCGAGACGATTTCTAAATAATTTAGGTACAAGAAAGACACTGTCAATACTATTCTATGACGTGCATTATGTGGTAAACGTGCTGCTGATTGGGCATCCCTCCCTTAGAATAACTTCCCCAAATTCTTTCGTGTAACAAATTAGATAAAAGGCCCATTCGCTTATGCTCTGCAATAGCGAATGAGACTAAAAGAAGTAGAAGAAGAAGAAATTTTTTTTTCTCTACTTCCTTGTTTCAAACATATTCTTAAATTATTCCGCTTTTGCCTTTACTCCTTCTTCTTCTCATGATTAAATATAACATTTCTAATTTTTAGTGTTTGTGCCAAATCATAAAAACATTTAAGAAAAAATCACAAAAATTAGCGTTTATAAATGTAAGTCAAAAAGTCATGAACCGACTCAAGACTTTAATAGATGAGGATGCGTTAAACATTCGCTTCGATTTGGAAGAAGTTGAGGGAAGTAAAAGGAATGACGCAGAAACTCCGCTTTTGCATAATAATCTCATACATTTTAATCATGAACTTTCAAAAAATCATAAAAGGAAATCAGTTTATGATAATGTTGAAGCTTAAAACAGATCTCAAATTTATTTATTTTTATTTTTATAATTTGCTCAAAAAAAAGCCGATTTTGCTTCTTATTATTTCATACTACATTTACGGAGTTGAGTCAGCGCATCATAACAATGATTGCAACATGTTTAAAACACCTTCACTTCGGTCTACGTAGAACAATATAACAATAACTATGTTTTTAGCGGCAACAGTTATGTTTATGTGAATATTGTAACGCTCATACTCGACTAAGTGAATGAAGTATAGGGAATTAAGTATTAAAAATAACCTGGATCGTTGACAAGTTGTAAAACCTTTTATTGCTGACAATAACAACGATAAAGGGTTTTAGTTTACTTTGGTCATATTGTCAATCCAAAAATGTGAAAAACCGCCAAGAGACCCTAATTATATTATAAAATTATTTCTCCTGCATATTATAAAATAATTTTCTTGTTATTTTTAAAACTTTATTTAAATACATAAAAAAATAAATATATAAAATATACAAATAAAAATTATACATTACTATAAGTAGGGCAGTAAACTGCTTTATTATCTGGAAATCTGTAATATAATTGCCCTTCCTTAAAACAAACAAACGGTACGAATAAAGCTGGGACATCAAATTCCGGAAAGACTTCTGCAAGTTTTTGCAAAAACAGTTGATAGTTTTTGGGTAATTTACCCGAATATGCATTGGAATCTTCTTCGTGTGAAGTTTTTACATATTCTGATTTTGTAACATTTTTTGAAACGCTTTTTCCATAGCTGGCAGGGGTTGAATAAGAACGATCCGATGCACCAGGACGTTTGCTGCTTTTATATTTATTATTATTACTTGAATATTGTACTTGTTCCTTGGCGTTTTTAATGGTATCAGTAACATAACCTTTCGTAGTTTTACTGCTCCCAGATCCACCACTAATAGTCCTTGAAGAAGGTTTAAGAATTGTCTTCCTTTGTTGGACAGCATATTGTTCCTTCCCTTGCAAAATGCCCGTAACATCACCATCTTTATTCGATTTATTTTTAAATTTGGAGTATTTTGAAACATTTTTATTATGTGAATACCTTCCAATTTGTTTTTCAAACGATACATTTCCTTTATGCTTAGCCCCTAATCCTCCACTTTCTAAATTTTCAGTATAACCAGATGATCCAGTTGACTTCCCATAAACTTCCAAATCTTTATTTTTAAATTTACCCACAGCCTTAACACTCTTACCGCTCTTGTCAAGATTTTTGCCGCTACTTTTGTCAGATGATTGTCCTAATTTATCCGAACCAATTTGAGTAGCCCAATCTTTATCTTTAAATTTACCCACAAACCTACCATCCTTGTCAAAATATTTGCTACTAGTTTTATCCGAAGATTGTCCCTCCTGAACCGAATCAACAGTATTAGTTTTATACGGGTATTCAAAAGTTTCCCCACCAAAATTAAATAATTCGCGAGAGCTCTCCTGTTTATCAAAATTTTTCCGCATTTGTTTCAGCAAAGATTTTACATTCCGAAAACTTTTAACCACTTGGTTGGGTATGTAATCAATTCCCAATTTTATACATTCCTCATATTTTTCTCTTTCCGCGTTGTAAAAATTAACGTTGCACACGTGTCTATTTTTCTCTTTAATGCTTAATAAGTTGCATCTTTCGGAACAAAAATAAACCAAACCACATTTTGGGCAGGGAAGAAGCACTTTTGCGTGTTTCAAACCGCAATAAAAGCAGATTTTGTAATTTTTTTCATTGGGATCTAATTCGAATTCAACAACCTTTCTATTTATATTTGCGGACTCCACTCGTTTAGGTTTTAATTTTGCCAGTTCTTCAAAAACATTAACATCTCCTTGCTCGTTAACTTTGCTTTTTCCCCGTTTTTTAATAACTCTATATCCAAATTTAGCAACGAATTTCAAAACCTGATGCATTACCAAAAAATGGTAATCATTTTCCATTTGTAAAACGTTTTTATCAATAAGAAGTTGGAGTATTTTTACAGTATCATCAACTGTTACAAACGTGGCCATATCCTTAGTTATTGTTTCGTCTTGCCGTTTAGCAAAAAGCATATTAACTATAGCCAGCAAAGCTTTGCATTGATAGTGCCGAAACGCCACATCCTTAGCCAATTTTATCAAATACCTTCTAACTGCCTTTTGAGATGCTTCTTTGGTATTTTTCTTGGATATCTTTTTAACTTTCTTTTTACTTTTTTTACTGATAATCACTTCAGCTTCTTCATGGTGCATAAATTCTACTGCGTTGAGATAATTGCCAATTGGAAGCAATGGATTTCCGTAATGTTTGATCAACAAATCCAATATAAATTTGCTTGTGTTAACGTCGGGGATAAGTTTTGCATAACGTTTTAGCACATAAATAGTTACAGGCGTTCCCATTTCGTTTTCCAAAATTTGATTGGGGTCTGCACCATTTTCCAAAAGCGTTTTAACCAAATTAATATTTCCTCTAAGCATAGCCAGGGAAAGCGGCGAATGTCCTAAGTAAGTTTGATCAAGCTCACACCCATTGGTTATTAGAAGTTTTGCAATTTCATTCAAGTACCCGTTCGGGTCCAAATCATAGTCTAAACGCATAGCGAGAATATGTAAAGGTGTTTTGCCACCGTCATATTCACATACGTCCCCGTTATATTTTCCAATAATATTGCATTTTTCCTCTTTCCAATGTGTATTTTGTGTTCTCGCATTAGGATCAGAAAATTCTAGTAGTACTTTGCATAGTTCGATCAAAACCTCGGTTGCAGGAAGCGTTGCTAAAATATGTAGTGCAGTCATGTTTTCTTCGCTAGTTATGTTGGTTTGAGCGCCGGATTCGAGAAGTTTACGCAAAATTTCCGGATTATCGGTGTATAACGCTAGAAATATTGATGGAAGGGGCACTTCGCCTATGTTGGCGTCAGCCCCATAATGAAGCAAAACCAAAATTGTGTTGTAAATTACGCCAAGTTTTCGGAGAATGTCGCTTGAAACTTTTTTGATTTTCACTGATTTTTTGCTGCTTTTATTACTTTTTTTCGACTTTTTGCTTTTTTTAGAAATTTTGCTAGCTGTTTTCTTGGAACTTTTACTGCGACTTTTTCTCGTACTTTTAGATTTTTTCGAACTTTTACTTCTTTTTTCACTACCTGGGCTTCGCTTCCCCCTTTTTGGTTTGATTAAATTGGTCGCGAACATATACTTTTCCGTATCTTCGTGGTTATAGTCGTAGGGAGTTTGAAAATGTTGATGCGACAAATTTTCGCGGCTAATATTCAATGTTTTTAAAATATCATCCAAGTTGTGGTGTTCGTCAGTGCCTATAGAGTCATGTAACATGAGTTTATTCTCTTTTCTAAAGTACAAACCCCTGTTGTGGTTTAACAAATCCAAACTTGAATGAGATAAAAGGCTTATGAAGGAAGCTCTTGGAAACCATAAATTGATATTTTCCTCCTCATTAATTTCACCTGTGTTTAATATAAACGCCTTTTCCCAATTTTTAATGCCTTTTAGTGTAGATATGTATCTAAGTAGGCACATGATTAAAGGCGTTAGTCCTTCATCGTTGATTATATCAAGATTAGCTCCCAGTTGAGTTAGTTCTTTAATTATTGCAACACGATCACGCGCTGCAGCGAACATAATTCCCGAATTACCTCTGGAATCCGTTAAATCTGGGTTTAAATTAAACTCTTTGCAAAGCTTACGCGTTGCAGTTGTTTTGCCTTCAGAACAATTCACGAGAAAGGCGACACAAGCACATTCGTAAATTCCTGGATCTCCAAAAGCATGACGATTTCCAGTTAGAACATTGGCAACGTTAAAATTTACTATATCCTCGCGATTCCGATGGAAGAATGAGTGTTTCAGCATTTGTACACAACCTTCTTCATTGTTCCAAGCTAATACATCAGTTACCAAGACTTTTTTAGTTGCTATTTTTGGAGCTTCTTCTTGCTTGCATTGTTTTTGAATATTTAACAGTTTTAAGATTTTATGCTTCAACTTAATCAAATATTCTTCTTCGTCTGTGCAACTTTGTAAACGTTCCATATTGTTAAAGAGTTTGTTGATTACTTGTTGCGCTATCACCTCTTTTTCCAAATAACTTTCTTCTTCGCTTTTAACCTTAAAATTTCATTTGGTAATAAGATTTGCGACATAAATTGGTGAGTGAAGAATATTGGAAAAAAAAAATGAAATTTACCTCTGCTTCATCAACTTGTTGGAGTTTTTCATAAGACGTGAACAATTCCTCAGGACTTAACACCACATCTATATAACAATCGTGAAAGCCAAAATAATCTAAATCGTAATATTTTTTGTTGAAAAAATGGCTTTTAGTATTTCTAATATTTTTGTTGTAGAGAATGTCTGCAAATTCGGGTTCAAGTCCCATTACTTCGGCCAGGTGTTCGGCTTTATAGATGTTTTCTTCATTACAGACACGTACTAATTTTCTATACTTAAGAAGCTTAATTTTAGCTATTTGACTCATGCCTAAAGTAGGTATCCAATGTGGTAAGACAACGTTGCTCAGGCGTATAATGTTTAAACCATTCCAAAGTCCAACATCTTGAAATCCATTTTCATAGGTTAAAACTCCAGGCCCAAAGCGTGTGTTATTTTTGAACAATCCTTCGAAATATGTGCAATTGCTCATTATCACTCTTGAATATCCCTCAAATTTGTTGACATATATAGACCCTTCGTATATATAATTTTCATCGTCTTTAATTTGAGAGTAAACTCCTTCGTTGTGCATATTATCGTATAAAAACTTCCCATAATATTTTTGTAAATAGTCTTTGTCCCACATTTCGCAACCATCGCCATGTTTTTGGTTGCTACTATTAAATTCTCCGTAATAATCTTCAGTTGCTCCTATCCCAATCAATGACGGAATTTTATAAATTTTGTCACCGTCACACATTACTTCTTACACTAACAGAAATTCATAATCTAAAAAAATACTGCTAATTTTTTGGTAATGCCATTTGCTAAATTATTACCAACACACTCTTAGTTTTAAAAACCTTTGTTGCTTCTTTAAAATCAAAATAAACGCTATTTCTGGTTGAGGTGGTTTTTTAAATCAATTTTAATATGTTATGAAAGTTTTTTCTTTAAGGTGGATATTTTTTTTATCAAATAAATGTTTAAAATAATAGGTAAAAACCCGAATAATTGCTACTTATTTCATAAATGATGTTTTAGACATTTATTGAAATGTCAAAATTTAAAATAGAAGTTAGTTAGTTACTGTATTTGTTAGGATTTTATTCCTAACTGTCTATCGACCTAGTGAGGTTCTGCTTTGTTAATGGTAATGTATGTAGTTTAGTGTTAGATGTTGTGGTTGTCATTAACGTTTTTCCAATGAAAAATAGCAAACCAGGGCCCGGAGATTGAATCCTAGATCTTTTGAATGGCAACAGCTCTACTACAGACCCACTCCACTGTTGTTCTAGAATATTAATCCACTAAAAAATGTTATTCGTAATTAGTTAGATGATACATACAGTATACAAAAACTATACTGTTTTTCCAAAAATTGCTGAAAGGAGAGAAAGAGAGAGAGAGAGAGAGAGAAAGGAGAAATGTATATGCGGTCACCATTTAGCAAATTGCACGGCAAAGTTGTTAAAACCAAAAAAATGAATTAACCCCATTACACGTGTAAATCGAAATTGGTGCGAGGAGAGAGGCAATAACTGTGTAGTTTAGGTTGTGTAAGATTGCTAGAGAGAGAGAAAGAGAAGAAGGGATTGTATAGATTAAGGATTAAGCAAATCGCATTGATATTAACCATTTGGTATAGGTAGCCTCAACCCAAATACCAAACAACAAATGATCAATTGGAAGACTACCAAAATGATGACCCTAGAACTGGACATTAAACTCTGGGGAATGAAGCTTTGATGCTGAGAAAAGTAGGGGAGCGTCCTACTAAAATAATCTACAATTTACAGATCTACAATTGACAACATCTTCTGCATAACTATGATTTCTTAAAGATTGAATTCAATATTATGGAATCCAACATTACACGATATAGTAAAGGAACGTGTTACGGACAGGAGTGTTGTAAAATATTCAAAAGTAATTGCTAGGAAGACATTTAAGGATACTGTGAAGGACAATGGTAAGTGGCAAACTTGAGACTGGTTTTTTGTGGAATTAACAATAATATAATATATAAACAGTATGGTAAGGGCGTGTGCAAAAGTGGAAGATGAATGAAGAGAGAAATTGGGGTTCACCGGAAAAAGGAAAACAAAAAACACCGACACATGCATGAAATCAAACCCAGTTGACCTGCACACATTTTAAAATATACTTATATGTAGAAAACAGTCTGAAACGTCTACATACATCGAAACAAATAGGTAATTTATCATAAAACACTGCAAACGAAAGAGATGCGAAAAAAAAGGGGAACCATTTGTTCTGGGTTCATCAAATTTATGTTTGGCTCAGAAAAATCAAACTCCAGGATTTAGTTTTAAGTTTTATTTATTTTGGATGATTTTTAGTTTCAATTATTAAAATAAATTTTTAGTTTTATTATTCAGCCTTTTGTTTGCTGTTTTGCGTTGTCACTCTCTCTACAAAATTATGCTATGAAAGTCCTAGTGACCAAATAATCTTTTCCCACAGCAACACATGCGCTATTTCTTGTGAATGCAAATCGCTTATCACATTTGCGAAAGAATTTATAGGCACGACCTGCAGACACAAAAACTATTCTTAAAACTTCATATATCCCACGCCACCTATCGGATTTTATACGGAGTACGGAGTCTATTGGGGTTTATACGGAGTATGGAGTATGGTTGGTTGCCTACAATGGCGACCTACAAAATGTGATTTTAATGTAATTTTAATGTATCGACAATGCGTAGAGCACTAGAATGTAAGTCCCTTGCATGAAGTATAAAATTACGCCTAAGTTGACAAGATAAAGAGGAATATTAGAGGTGTGGCAGAATAAGCCTCACTTCTGTAAAATTACTGCTATACTCAGAAAAAATGGAAGAAGAAGCACTTCATATGCAACTCTTAGGATTTAAGCCAGGAAAAAGTCTTAATTGAATAGGAAGAGATATCAGAAAGACAAAAAATTCCAAGATTTAAAGCAATATTAGTACAATATTGGCATCATAAAGGGTATCGATTCTTATCGATACTCAGAGTGTAGCGACATCTAGCTTGACTAGCAGAAGTAGGAATGGAAGACGAGAAATCCAAAGTAATGGAATATAAGCTAGAATACGCATGAGGATAGAAAAGCTACTGAGCAAAATCAAATTCTAGCAAAAATGAAATGTTCGATAAGAACCTGATCGACAGACTTCAAGATTAGAACATATAACTTATTTTTAATATCCAGCGACCCCAAATTTGGGTGAAACCGAAGTTGTAATCCAACATTATCCAAAACTATGCTATAGTACTGTATTATTTGAATGCATTTTACTTGTAATAATTTTAAATATTAATAAAAAATACTCATTTAAAACGTTCACTCAAATATTTATTTAAATATAAATAAAATCTTTATAACAGAATCTTTTTTTCCCGAGCAAAGTAATCAGTTTCTTAATATTAACAAACTTCTCCTCATTATCGCACAAATATGGCATCCCTTGTTTTAAACATTCGTAATACCTAACTAATTCAGACTTGTAAAACAAATTGTTACAAAAATGTAACTTTTTCTTCTTATTACTGCGTACATTACATTTTTCAGAGCAGAAATAAACCAATCCACAAGTGGGACAGGGAAGCAAAATTTTGTTGGTTTTCATAGCGCAAAAGAAGCAAACTTTATATCTTGCAAACTTTTTATCCAATTCGGGTTGAAATTTTTTAATCGCAAAAAGAGTATGCATGACGCCGCCTAAGAGTTCATGAATAGTAGGTGGGTTGGCTTCTTGGTGTTTCTTTTTTGTTTTCTTTACCTTAACAACTTCGTAATCCCTGATGAAGTGTAGCACTGAATAAATTAATTCGTAATGTTCGGTATCGTCCAAACTCAAAAAATTTCTTTGAATTAAGATGTTAGTGATCTTTAAAGCATCTTGTAGAGTTAATAATCTGGCTAGCTGAATATTAAAAGGGTCTTCTTCTAAAAGTTTATTTACATTAGCGTTTTTGAAAAGCATAAGAAAGGCTTTGCATTGATTATGTTGTAACACCAATTGGAGCGTTTGCTTCAATAAATATTTTTTGATTTCGTCTTGGCTAGGTGATGTATCTTTTTTGCTTTTCTTCTTATCGCTTTTTTTCTTTTTCTCGGGTTTTTTCTTATCTTTTTTTCCCTTTTTGTCTTTCTTATCCTTCGTTTTAATTTCTTTAGGTTCTTGCCCAGCGATGAACTCAATGGTGTTTCCAAAACCTTCCAAACTTGTTAACGGATTTGCGCAGTGTTCCAACAGTAGGTCTACAATACTTTGGCACACTTCCAATTCGGGTAGGCTACGGTTGTAACGTTTTAGAGCGTAGATATTTAAAGCCGTGCCCATATTGGCTTCCAAAATTTGGTTTGGCTTCGCCTTGTTTTCAAGATACAATTTTACAAGCTTATTGTTACCTCTTAAAACAGCTAGGGATAAAGGCGTGTGTCCTAAATAATAATCACGTAGCGAAGCTCCGTTTTCAATTAATATATTGGCGATTTTATTTATAAACTCGCCTGGATCCAATTCATAATCTTGACGCATCGATAATATGTGCAAAGCAGTTTTTCCCAAATCCTCTACTTCTTCCTTATAAGCTCCTAAATATAATTAAAATTTTAATTTTATTAATTTACAGTTTGCTAGTTAAAATTTTGGTACCCAAAATATTTGGCCGTTCCTTAATCCAATGTTCAGGGCTGGTTCTTGCATCCAAATTAATTTTGTTCTGAATTAAAATTTCTACGAATTGGACCAAATATTCAAATGGTGGTAGAGATACTAATACGTGGAGGAGAGTCATTTGATCTTTTTTCCACGTTATGTTCACGTCTGCTCCAAAAGTTATAAGTGATGTGAGTATGTCAGGATTTTCAGTAAATATGGCTAAGAAAATTGGAGGCAGAGGAAAGTCTCCTAAATTTGGGTCAGCGCCGCAGTGCAAAAGGATCATTAAGGTGTTAAAAACGATGGTTAAGTTTCCAAAAATAGCGCTAGGAATTTTTCTAACGGGGATGATTATTTTTGGTTCTTCAATTTTGGCTTCTGATTTTTTGTGCTTTTTTTTATCTTTGCTTTTTTTGCTGCTTCTATCTTTGCTTTTATCCTTTTTCTTTTTCTTATCTTTGCCTTTGCCCTTTTTTGATTTTTTCTTTTGGGCTTTTGGTTTTGGACGTTTCGCTAACTCTAGGTCGAAGAGATATTTGCATTTTTCAGCTTTTACAATTTCGTACGGCTTTTGAAAGTTTTGATCTTCACTGCTGGGTTTATTTAATTCATATTTTCTGTATATCAGGGATAGCTTCTTGTGACCCTTTAAGAAGAAAGGTTTATCAAAATGTATAATTTTTTTACTCTTTTTGAAAAACGTAGATTGGCAATAATTGATACAATCTAAACTATCTAAACTATCTATGGTGTCATACTCAGTATCAGTTTCATCCGTTTTTTCACTTTTATCCCTTTTATCATTCTTATCCTTTTTCGTTTTTTTCTCCAAATCAGGACCTGGTAAAAACGCGCAATTCCAATCTACAACTTCATTTAAAATTGCTATATGGCGTAAAAGGATTACGATCAAAGGTGTCAACTCATTATCATTTTTGATGTCTAAAAGGGCACCAAAATTCGTCAAAGTTAAAATTAATTCAACCCTATCTCTGGCCACAGCGTACATGATTGCTGAATTTCCACTAGCGTCACATAAATCTGGATTCAAATCAAAAATTTTGACAAGTTTACAAACCTCGTGGTTATCACCCTCTGAAGCAGCCACTAGAAACGCCACACATGCCGATTCATACGCGCCCTCTTTTCCAAAATTCGATCTTTGATGTTTTATAAGCTTTTCCAAACTAAACGTAATGTTGTGATCCCGATATCTATGTTCGTAGGTGTAGTCCATAATATCCTTCAAATTATCAGTATTGGCCAAACTTTTATATTCTTCATAATCGTGCATTTGGATATTGGAGCTATTTAAAGCTATATTTTTAAACATGAAATATCTCATTTTGATCAAATCCAATTCATCTTTGCTGCAATCATGGCGTAACCTCATCGAGTTCAACAGTGATTCCAAAATTTCTTCATCTGTTAAATCTTTTGATTCCTTAAATAATTTAATGATATGTTATACGGTTTTCTTTCGCGTGCCAAAAATGTAAACGAGATTAAAACGTTTATTTAACTAATGTTAACATTTTTGGATTTTAAAAGAAAGTTACTGCAAATTAAAAAATTGAAGAAAGGAAGAAGATAATCTATTTTTTTATTATGTTTACCTCTTGTACAAAGAAATCTAAAAGAAGGCATGTAAAATAAAAGAGGTAAAAGTAAATGAGAATTGGAAACGGAAGACGTAGATCCTTTACATTAGGATATTGGAAAGTTAGTATAAAGGGTCGATAAACGTGTTGAAACTTGTGGAATCAATAAATTGGTTCATTTATACATGAAGTGTTAGGAAGGTGAAACTTGATTTTGTGAGTCTTTTAGAAGTGTTTAAAATGGGACTACCCTTTCCCTTTCTTTAAACCTTAACTCACGTGTAAGCGCTATATGAAACGAAATAGTGAAATTGAAGAGTAAGACCACACTTAAGGTTATTTGAAAGAAGATATGAAGGAAAAAAGGAACGTATTCGTTACTTACTTCTACTGCATTTTCTAATTGTTCCTTTAAGCTTTGCAAAAGATTAAAATTCTCTTCTTCGCCTTCGCAATGAAATGAATTAACGAAAGAAGATATTGCAGAGCAAGGAAAGTTTTGAAAGTATTCATAATCATACATCGGCTTGTTAAAGAATAAACTTTTGTTGTTCCTAATATTGTTGTTGTACATAACGTGGAAGTTATCCAAAACTTCATGATCTGCCTCAAGATTTTTTAAAACTTTATAGGGTTTGTGCACTTCATCATAATCCGTGGATAATTCGTCCAAGTTTGAGTCAGTTTTTTCCTCATTCTCGTTGGATAAATCCACCGACTTTTTACTAATTACGCTCTTTTTTTCGCTACGCTCCGATTTCTTTTTATTTTGCTTGTCCAAATTTACCTTACTCTTAATTTTACTTTCCTTTTCCGAATTACTTTTATTTTCCTTTTCAGCAGCATTTTTATTTTCCTTTTCAGCAGCGTTTTTATTACCTTCCTTTGTTTTGATAGCATTATCAACGTCCTCAATTTTGGCATTTGGTTTCTTTAATTTCGGCACCCATTCTGGTAAAACGTTTTGGCACAAACGAACTATTTGCATGCCATTCCACCACCCAACATCTTGACAACCATCGAAATAAGAAACCACCCCTGGTCCATATCGCTTATTCGCTTTGAATAAACCTTCAAAAAGCGTGCAGTTTTCACAGATTACGGATGAATACCCTTCGAATTTATTCGCGTAAAAGGATCCTTCGTAGAGATAGGTATGACCCTTCTTTATTTGTGAATAAAATCCTTCATTATGCATATTATCATATACCAAATTTCCACTGTATTTTTGAATGGATTCTTTTTCATATTTTATAATTCCATCGCCATGTTTTTGGCTGTTTTCGTTTAATTCTCCTGCATAATTGGTTATATATCTGCCTGATGTTAAAGCCACATGACTGTTATCAAAATTTGAAAATGATTCCATTTTAAGTTCACCACAATTTTGATATATCAATGAGCTAATTATAGATTGATTTTCTTATATTAAACAATAATTTAAAAATTCCAAATACATTACGTAAATATTATCACTAATGACAATTTTGACTTATCATATACAGAATGATTTAAAAAAAATTATAGCTAAAGTGGCAAATGCACTGAAAATAGATTTGGGCAACGTCATGTTGTCAAATGATAGTACATGCAAGCTCTGGAACAAAACTTAACAGATAATCGTTAACAACTGCCCAAAGAAAAAAATCATCTCTT
>JARJDX010059879.1:0-21087 GCA_030264735.1 Gymnusa sp. GC000175 | reverse complement strand
TTTTTTCTTTTAGTTCTTTTATCAACAAGTCCTTTACAAGTTTATTGGAGATTTGATCAAAATAGATTAGTGTTACCACCTTATTTTATATAAACTTTTTTTGTGTATTGGGGCCTATAAACATGTTTAGTTATTACCAACTATTTTCTTTATACATAAATAAGTTTTATGAAAAATAATATTTTGTTAGGGTTGCCAACTTTTTTTCCAATATTTTTTTATTTCTTAATTTTATTTTAACTTATTGTTTTAAGGTTTATAAACATCCTAGAGATACCAACTTCTTTATATATAAAATAGGGTTACCAACTGTTTTAGAAAAAAAATTATTAGTCTTGCTAAAAAATTTTTTTTTTTAATTAACAATTCGGTAATAGGTTAGAATATAGTTAAGTGTGTACTAGTTAAAATACCTATTTTACAATCGTGCAATAAAGTGAAAAGTAAACTAAGTACTTAAAATTTAAAAAAAATTATTGATCGTCAATTGTTCCAAATGTATTTATTTATTAAATCAGATAATGTATTAAATATAAAATAGTGTTAGATTAAAATATTACATAAAACTAGCATTATAGAGTGACATATTTTTTATAAACCCTAATAAATCCCTAGCAAATGTTCATTTATGTCGTTTTTATTCATTGGATTTGTCATCGTAACACACGCAAAAATAACATTAATATCAGCATCGATTATAATTTCCTGTGCAATGCCCCTAATAAATAGTTTTATGTCACACCCATTGATTGAGATTTTGAATGAAACGATTATATAACAAAAGCATTAATTAATGAACACATATATTAGCAATTTAATTCAAGTACAACAACAAGTTTATTGAATGTTTTACATCAATTTATACTGCGGCGATTGATTAAGCTTGTAACTTAAATTATTTGCGGATAAAATGAAAATCTAATAAAATTACTGAGGCACATTTACATTTTTACTAGCAGTGCTGCTATTTCTATTCCATTGGAAATTCAATCAACTCTTGTCTCTTTTTAAGTAACAATATGTGGTTCGGTGTATAGTTTTCATTGAATTTAAAAAAAAGTTTTTTTCATTAAAGCCAATTAGCCACTTTTTAAAACTGTTGTTGTATCAGAAATTGTATTTTTTTACATTTATTTTACTGTGCGGAGTGGTTGCAAAATCTATTGTCACTTCATATTTAATGGCAACATCATCAGTCCATGTACGTAGGGCTCTTCCATATTTAGCGGTTTTGAGATTTTTCCATCCAATTCGTCCCTGTCTGTCGTTGGATGTCGTATCTCCACCATGTTTTTGGTCGATTCAACGTTTGGATTGTCGTGGTCTACATTGCATAACTCATTTTGCCTATGTTATTTCTGGCAAAGTTACCTGCCCATCGCTAATTCTTTGCCGCGATTCTTTTCTTATATCCACGATTCCCCTTTTTCCGCTTGTGTCCGTTCGTGGTGATTGCAAGGATGCAATTGTACACTTTGCGGAAATATCATTTTAGTATGGTTTTGTCCTGCTGATGCTTAATGTAGTTCGTGAATCATTTGATTTAGTTATTTTTCATTTTTACTCAGTAGTACTTTATCGTCAGCAAAGCGAAGACGGCTTAAATAATTTCCATTAATGTTACTCCTTTTAGTTATAGTTGCACTTTTAAATCCCTTCGTGGTGACTGCAAGGATGCAAGCATTGTATACTTTGCGGAAATATCATTTTGGTATGGTTTTGTCCTGCGGATGCTTGATGTAGTTCGTGAATCATTTGATCCAGTTAATTCTCATTATTACTCAGTAGTACTGTATCGTCAGCAAAGCGAAGACGGCTCAAATAATTTCCATGTATGTTACTCCTTTTAGTTATAGTTGCACTTTCAAATTCCTTCGTGGTGACTGCAAGGATGCAAGCATTGTATACTTTGCGGAAATATTTTTTTGGCATGGTTTTGTTCTGTGGATGCTTGGTGTTGTTCGTTAATTTGATCCAGTTAATTCTTCTGTATCGTCAGCAAAGCGAAGATGGCTCAGAAAATTTACATTTATGTTACTCCCATTTTTCTTCCACAGTAGTTATTTGAAGATATTTTCTGAAGCCAGGGTGAAACGTTTTTATTTGTGATGTTGTTTGTTATAAAACCTTCATTAATCTTAACGTGGATGGTAGCATCTTCGTACATATGTTCAATCAGGTTTAGGTATCTTAAGTCTATTCTCTCCTAATCTGAAGATCGCCATATGATCCATATACCAAGGGCGTCAAACGCTTTTCAATAATCTATGAACACCAAATGGAGCCTTAAATTTTACTCGTTACATCTTTCAATAAGTGATCTATATTTTGGATATGTGCCCCTTTTTGAAGCCGATTTGTTCGGCGAGTTGATAAAAGTCTGTAGTGTAGGTCTATAGATGTTAATGCCTGCAATCTCCTTTTTTCATAAAGTAGGATAACTTTCAGTCATTGAAAATTTTTCCTTCATCGAGGCACTTGTTTAACAGAATAAGTAATGCTTTTTGAAAGATGCACCTCCAATTTTTATATTGCATGTTACTCGATCCTTTCCCGAAGATTTGCGGTTATTCGTTTAGTTCAGTGTCGATTTTAGTTCCGATACGTCTATAGCAGGCATATCTTCTCAGCCTGTATTTTATTGCCCCATTTTTATTTGGGTTGTGAAAACGATTGGCTAACTTCAGTATTTTCAAAGGTCCGGTATGTTTTTAAAAATTAACTGAATCCATATTTAAAGAATAAAAATAAATAAAATGGTTGTATTGTTGGAAAAAATGTGAAAATTAAAAAGTAATGTTATTTAATTTGTTAAAAAAACCTTTGCTTAAGGCCCCCTTACACTATCAATAATATTGATCAATAATATTGAAGGCGTCTCATAATTCATTAATATTTTCTGTATAAGGACAAGTATTGTCAATAATAGACGGTTTATTGACAATATGTACCATTACACGATCAATATTATTAATCAATAATATTGATAGTGTGTGAGTGGGGGATTTTATTTCAACATAAATTAAGATTAAAAATTACCTATTAAAATAATAATTTTTTAAATAAAAATAGAAAATTGGGTGCATTTAAATTTTGTCCTGGCTGTAAAAGTATAACATGCACATTTTCTTACCTTGAAATTATCGCAAACTCACGCGATTAATATTAATCTCTTTAAATTTTCCACGGCGTTTCCTTTACAAAACTGTGTAAAACAAGGATAAAATAAAATTTAATAAACCCAAATGCATTTCAATGTCACTGCTTAAAATCAATTTTTTTTAATTTCCTGTTACAAATCCATTAATATGGTCGATTTACACTGATTTAATCCTATATTGAAATAAATAAATAAATTAACAATGTCACTTTCATAAATTTAACCTTTTTTTGATAAAAAATATATTTTTATATAAAAATTAATAATCAAAAAAATTTCATAAAATGCACAATGAAACGAGTACTCGAAAGCTTTAGCTGTTGGCAAGTTGGAGAGGAAACAAGGAGAAAAAAAAACTTGATCCATTTTATATGTATGGAAGTAATAATGTAATTCCTCTTCATTAGAGTATGTTGTACACTAAAATTAATGAATTACTTTATAACTCAAATGTCTGTAACAACTTAAAATCAAATGATTCTTTCCTTAAGGACTCATTTTCTTCAACAAGGACGCCTTTTCTTTAATGAGGACTTCTTTTTATAAGGACTCTTTTCAATCATTATTAGAAAAATTCAACAACAATAATTTAATATGAGAAAATGTGAACCGAATTTGTTAAATTTATTAATGCTAATTAAAACATTTTATTATTTTGTTGATGTTTAATTTGCTTTAAACAATAAAATTTTCATTCCGTAATGAAACTTATTATTTTAATTGTAGCTTGTTAATTAAATTCAAGACTTTTAGTAGAAGTAGTAGTCAGCATTTGGAATTGATTTCTATACGTTAAAGTAAAGATACAAAGCTTGATATAAAACAAGAAAATAAATATGAAAAAAAAAGGAAACGTTTAACACTACGGAAAAGGAAAGCAGCAGTACTGGGTATTATGTTGCATTAATTAAAGTTGATTTCTTCAATAAACTTAACAATAAACTGCAGGAGTTTCGAAATACCAGAGAACTAAATCCACTGGGAAATCTAAATGGTCAAACGGGGCACATAATCCAGGATCTAGTGGTAGGGCTAAATAGCGAAGAAAACGTAAACAATTAATGAATATTTGTACAACCAACAGACTTAAAATAGCAAAATGATTATTTTAGGCACAAAATAATATACAAATTTGTAAATTTTCTTACTTTCGGGTTTAAGTCGCTTGTTTTTATTAGTTGTTGCCAACGTTTCACTCGCCATTGGAGGGAGCATTCTCAAGGCGGAAAAGTCCGATGACTGAAGACCTTGTTCAAGTGTGCAAAAAAAACTAGTGGGGGTGAGAATTTAATGATGAAAACAAAAATTTCCAGGTATTGAGAATTTCAAAACCATGTTCACGATTTAAGTTAAAGGGATTATTATGAATCCAAATTGCCTTGCAAACTTGGCGCTTCTAAAAATGAGGGATCATAGATAATGATTTCACATGAGTTAAATTAATTTGATGACCTATCTCGTGTTCGGCCAGAACTAGGCCCCCGATATTTTTAAGCCGTTGATGTTCAATTATGCGTCTGCTAATTTGCCGTTTGGTCTCGCCAAAATATTTCAAATTGCAAATAAGACAAATAACTTGATAAATTTCCGGATTTGAAAGAAGAATTTTGTTTTTTACACTGTTTGTTACGTTAGAAATTTTTGGAGTCCGAATTGAAAAGGGTCTTTAAATTATATTTATGTAAAATTCGTCCGATTTTGTCTGTGCAGTTTTCTACATATGGCAAAAAAACAGGGGGTGGGAACGTTTTTTGTCGAAGTTTTTGAATTTCACTGATGACTTTTTTGATGACACGATTAATATCCTTAAATTATTGTTGAGAAACATATTTTTGACGTGAGTTAGTTTTGAAGACAAAAATTCTAAATTAAGAGCAAATATTGTTTTAATCGTTTTGTTTAACTTCTTAGGAATTTATTATTGTTTGTTGATAATAATATTTATAAGCACTTTGCCTTTACGGTGTATAGAGTTAATCTGCACATCTTCACATTAATTTATACCGCCATATTTTATTGCTCTAAATGGGTAAAATATGGTTATGACATATTATAATAAGAGTCACTTGGTGCTTTTTTGTGTTTTTCTGTGGCTCTGTGGGTGCTTTTTATGCTTGGTAAATTTGTAAATATCGTTTAAATATATAAACAATTATGAATTAAATAAAGTACCCACTACGTGAAAGGTACATTTTTATGTAAAGCAAAATCGGTAAAAATAAAAATATCACACAGTCAGACAAGCAAGCGCTAAAATGAATGAGACACATTGCAATTGCACGGGCGGCGATTACAAATTTTACAAAGATTTGGAAATACAGATAGGTAACTCACAACACCAATATTCCTATGATCTAATTTTTAATGGACATTAATGGACGTGACAGGTACATTTTTCTGCGCTGGAGGACGTATCGCTTAGCTTGATTCGCCAAAACTTTTTTATTTTTCTTTCTTCTTCCTTCTTTTCTCTAATTCTATTGCACATTTCTCTCGCTTTCCAGCATCCTTTAGTTTTTTAATTACATCACCCTGCCAAGCATCTTTTCTTTATGCAGTTCTTTCGCATCTTAATCTAGTTATCCTCCTAAGTTTTTTGCCTGTTTTTCCTCTTTTCCCAGTCTTTTGGATCCCTATAACTCTTATATCTTTGTATTATTTCGTGCTTCTTGAATTTTCTATGCTTTTCATTTCTTCTTGTTCTAGCACTTCTCTATTCCTCAGCTGTAATTCTATTCTTATTATACCTCCACGCATTTTTCTATGTGTGTAATATTATTATCATATGCTTTACTAAAGATAAGCTTCAAAAACATATATATTATTCTTATGAGCTGATGATTAGAGAACTGTATATTGTTTTTTTATATAGAAAATCTGCCTAAAATTCATAAATGAAATTCATTTGATCACTTTATAAATTAGCTTGAAGGTGCAGTTACATAAAACTAAAGCATCGCAATTCCGCAGGTAACTCGCTACAAGTTATTTGTCTTGTGTAAACACGTAAATAATTTATAATATAAGCTTATCTTGTCTATATTATAGAAACTTGTAGGAAGTTACTTTACAACTAATAGCTAGAAGCGTAAGAATCTCGTGTACAATAACATATTTATGCGGATTGATTCTAATGTTAAAATATCTAAAACCGGAACTGATCTTTACATGCGTCACTGGACTAAACTAAAACTGAACTAAACAAAACACCAACAATAAGCAAAATCGGTGAAAATAAAAATATCAGACAAATAAGCGCTAAAATGAATGAGGCGCATTGCAGTTGCACGGGCGGCCATTACAAATTTTACAAAGATTTGGAAAGACAGACAGGTAACTCACAACATCAATATAATACCCATGATCTAATTTCTAGTGGACATGAAACAACTTAAAAGAACATTGAACCAGTCAGTATATGAATTGTGAAACTTATATACTCACATTAAACATGTTGCTTGTATTCAAGCGAATTATTGGTTAATCTAAAAATCAAGGACCAGTTAGCCTAAAGTTGTTTTTCGTTATCTGCAAAATAAAATAGATATTTTAATAAAATATTACTATTCCAGCTTTATTCCTGTTAATCAACTTCTGGAATTTTAAGTTAAAATCCACACTGATATGACATTTTCCAACGAGTTTAGAATAAAAACATATTTGTACACCCCTCATCGTGACAAAGCATTAAAAATGTTATGTGGTTCTTACTTTCGTAGTTCATATTTTAATATTTCATTTTGTGTGATGTTACTGAATTTCCAAGGTTTTGGCTTGCCACATCTCTTCAACAATTTCGTGAGGGCGCTCGATTACTCATTAAAAGCTTCTGAAAATCGGACCAACACGTCAAAAAAATTTGTGCTTTTGGAACAATATATTCGTTATTGGTTGTGATCTTTGTACCTTAGTTTTCTTATAGAAATCTGAGCAATTCTTCTAGAACACGAATTGATAAGAAAATTAAAAAATACAGGTCTCTAGGAGAATATATAGTGCTTAATTTGATGTGCCACTCGACAACACCACTTGCCATTTTAGATTTTGGATTACTGATAGACGATCAAATTTTAATGGCTACACCCTGTATAATAATTCATCATTTATGCAAAAAAAACAATTTTTATTCTCACGTTTTGAATGGAGATAATAATTTTTTAATTACACATGCATTATGCACTTTAGTTAAAACATATAATTTATACCATAATTAAAATTATTAAGCTGACATTGGGGACTTTCATATTATGAAATTATCATTTAGTTAGGGGTGTTAAATAATTAAATTAGTAATTCGCGCACGGATTTAAATTGATTACAGTGTGTTCCTAATTATTCAAATACTCTCTCTCTCTTATTATGCTTGCCATTTTAATGCATTTATTTATTGGTTACAATGTATCATTGTAGCAGAGTGGCCGAGAGCGGTAAAATGCAGGACTTGGTTCACTAGGCGCAGTCTCAGGTTCAAATCCGGAAGTCACCTTAAAAAAGCCGTTGGTCCCGTCTGTGACGTAACACCCGCCCTGTTACTCAGATTAAAGACGAAAAAATTAGGCTGAAAGTAGACTCCGTCTACATCCGAAAGCGACAACTCTCGCTCAAAAACGGGTTCATACTTACATACAAATTGAAGTAATATTTTTATTTTTTTAATATCACTTTGAAGATATATTTAATTACATTGACTCTTTATTTTCTTCTTCTTTATGTCATGTCCATTCCGAAGGTTGGCTATCATCATTACTATTTTGATTTTAGAAGTTGCAGCCCTAAATAGGTCAGATGACGTGGCATTAAACCATTATGCAGATCCTAAGCCGGGACAGTCTTCTCGCTCCAATAGATCTTTTTTCCACGATTCTTTCTTGAATTAGATATTCTCATATTTTGTACCTCTCATAATGTGGCCAAGATATGGCAATTTCCTTTTTTTCACTTCTTGTTGAATCTCTCTGTCTTTCTCCGTTCTTCTCAGAACCTCCATGTTGGTCGCATGTTCTGTCCATAATACTTTCAACATCCATCTTAATTAAAAAATTAAGGTAATAATGGGTAAGCGTCATCTTTCATCGTAAACGTTTTAAACTTTTTTGGCTTTGTCCATTTTTGCAACTCTGTTGCATTTCTCGATTTAATCTTTTTCGTTTTGTCTAAAGTGATTCCTTTGTGTTTTGGGGACCACCCATTAACGGGTGACATCCGTCACTTTTAAATGATATATAACCTATTTCATTATTCAGCTAAATATAATGACAGTATGTCACTGCTACTTGAAGGGAACAAATTCAATAAAATGTTGCTTAGCAATGAACAAGGATGAGTTCCTCAAAGGTTACTTTTGTACTCTTATGTTTTTTTTCATAAACTTGACAGAGAATTCGGTCGCGGGATGAAAATGAAGTTAAAACTGTTGTAAAACTTTCGTTTTTTGTGGGTAAAAATAAATTTTTGGGATTGAAAACAAAGGCTTCTTCGGAGTGTGGGAACATTTTTCGATAAAATTAACTCCCGTCCGTCGAATTATGGCAGAATTTGTTAAAATATGTCAAACCAGTGGCGTGCAACTCCTTATCTATATTTTCTAAAAATCGCAAAAAAAATTGAAGAAATTTAAAAAATCATAACCGGCAAACAGGGACCAAATTCAGAAATGTGATTTATCAACATTATGCGCACCTTTATGCATCCTTATTATATACCAGAAGCTTTACTCCGTATATCAAAAACTAAGAAAGTTATTCAACCCTCCCCCAGACCCCTGAAAAGGAACCTTAAAAAATGAAAATCTTTTTTTTGAACCCCTGAAATTGAAACAAACAAATGAGATTTTTGTCATCGGGGTTTCTCGTCGAGACCGATCAAATTCCGTTTTCCACATTCCGCTAGGTGATGCCGTTTTTGAAATACGGCGTCGCGACGCCAAATTTTAAAAGAAAAGCGTCACAATGACGTACTGCTAGGCATTTTCGACACCCTTAAGCACTATAGCTTTCATGGAGCTATCGCGCCCGGGGTTCAGAAAAATTCCAACCGCGCCAGTTTCTAAAAGCTAATAGGGAAAAATAATTTACCCACACACACTACTTTGAAAACATCTTTTGCTGGATGAAGAGAGTAAAAACCTAGGTTAAAAGTTATTACTTTATCGAACGATGCTTTTATTTTTGCAAATGATGTCTTATGTTATCGTGAGTTTGATATTTGTGATGTAAATAGAAGCAGAATACACGTTGACAAACAATAGATCACTATATTCCTCAAGAGCGCGGAATAATTGTGTTTCAGACAAATAATCGATCGGTGATTTTGGTTCAACGTAAATTTCTTCGTCGATTCGATGATGTTGGCACCTACTGGAAAAACAGCGCGTTTAGCCAGTCGCCTCGAGGAGACTGACTACACGGGACAGATGCAGCCGTATGGTTCATAATATCGCTGCTGTGGCTGCAGATGTCCAAGAAAAGCCTCAAACATCAACCAGATGACGGGCTAACCAATTGGGCAGTAGTAGTCTTTACAGCAAATTTTGGTGAAAGACTTACAGATGTTCCCGTACAAAGTGCAAACAGTGCATCAACTATTGGCTGCAGAACTCCAATCGCGTGTAAATTTTAGCCAAGCCCTCCTAAACCTTGACCGCGATGAGGATAATTTTCCATTGAGACTTATCATGAGCGAAGAGGCGCATTTTCACCCATTAGGATACGTGGATAGCAAAATTATCGCTTCTGTGGCACTGCAAATCTTCGTGGAATGCACGAAGAGCCATTGCATCCTCTTAAAGTCCCAGTTTGATGCGGTGTTAACGGAGGAAAGGTGATTGGCCCATATTTTTTTGACGACGGCGTTGGCCACATTGTTACTGTGACTGCTGAGCGCTACATAACCATAATTAACGACTTCTTGCTGCCGCAAATTTAGACATTGGGTTTAAGAACATGTGGTTTTAGCAGGACTATGCAACCGCACACATAGTTTGAGCGACAGTGGACATTCTGAAGTAAGCGTTTTCCGGCCCGCAAGTTCACCAGATTTGATCGTTCTAGACTTCTTTCTTTGGCGTTTTTTGAAGTCACGGGTCTATAAGAACAAGCCACAGGCTTTGGCGGCCCTAAAGCAGAACATAGAAGTGGAGAATTTAACGGCAGAAGTTTTGACAAAAGTCATGGAAACTGCTGTGCAACGAGCCCGAATGTGCATCAACTCTGGCAGTGGCCATACCAATATTATCTTTGCGACTTAATGAAACAAAATTTAAACAACTAAATAAATATAATCAACAAACAGAACCAATTCTTTTTATTTACAAACAAAGTTACTGCCCTACGAAATCGAGTGAGGACTTTTGCGCCACCTTATATAACAATTGTTATTTAATCTTGTTTCTTTACCAAATACATAGGAATTTTATTAATCCCCAACATCATTGTAATGATTCTACGTTTATCAATTAATCACAATTAAGTTAATTATTTTTGACTTTCATTTACAAAGTAAATTAAAGTATCGCGACAATTTTCAAAATCAAAATTTTTGCGGAAATATCCGTTTTCGACCTCCCTCATTCAAAAAAAATTGATTTTGAAGTGATGTCTGTGTGTGTGTGTCTGTGTGTGTGTCTGTGTGTTTGTCTGTCTGTCCCTGTCCTCTCTACAGCCCAGACGGCTAAACTGATCGTCCTGAAAATTCATATTTAAGCTTTTAACAAAAATTTGGAGGTCGCGGTGACTTTTGACTAAAATCCAAAAATAGGAAGTGGCAGTTTATTGGTGAGGTTTTTAGGTTTTTTGCAAATATTTCAAAATCCATTGAGTTTATGAAAAAAACATAAAGAGACAAAAGTGTGTAAAAATAAATTTTACATAAATTTTGTTTCTATTATTTTTTCAGAATTTAACATTTTAAGATCTCATTGTTCATCTCAAATTAGTAAATGAAAGTCGTGTGGTGACCACACCTACATTTTCAAATTTAATACGCACAGTTTCTTCGGAAAGTTAAGTAATTTTTAAATTTCATACCATTTGCTTCAAAAATAATTAAATTATGATATTTTAAAGGAAACTATTGTGAAAAATAATGTAGTAGAAAATACTGGTTTTTTTAGACATTATTTACAAAATCTTCAAAAACCTTTTATTAAAAACATTGAAACTTACACATTGCACACATAGATGGCTTATTAATAAACTGTAAAATTTTGCATAGATATGGGCTATCAAACTCAAGCTTCAGAACTTTTTACTCCGATGGAAGGTATAAATATTCTTTAACAGTTTGTATATTAGACAAAATATTTTTAGGAAGCCTTACAAAACGAAGGTTTCTTTCTTTACTTGCATCGATCTATCAATATTCTATAATACCTTTGTGTATTTATATGTAGAAGTAATACATAATCACGACTGTCGTTTAAAGAAATTTTAAGTAACATTTTTTATAGGTATCACAATTTTCTTTCAAAGAACATCACGTGATGTGAAAAGCACCTTCTATAAAGTTTTAATTAAGTTCCGAATTTACATTTCATAACTTTGATTGCTTCGCGGACAAAATGATGGCATTAAAAATATATCAACGCCTTTAATTTCGACATACAACTAGCTGACATAATTTCAATACAATCGACTTAATCCTCTTGGATTACATTTTGTACTGAATTTCCTGCAATAATTTACTGGGCTAGGGTGGACTTTATTTACCAATAACACAGGGCAATTAGTGGCCTTAACTCAAAACCCTTACGTCAGTACGAACCCTAATTTATAAATAAACCGAGGAAATGTCATTGGGCGAATCCGGTGATTAATTTTAATTTTTTGCATGGGATGGGCGAGATATTTACTTTCTTACCTTTCCACCCTTAAATTAATTTTTTTGAGAAGTGCCATTATTGCAAAGTTAATTAATGCGGGCCGTCGAGATCCGAATCTGAATAATTAAAGACGCCGTTGCGGAATAGAGTCCCGGGAGCGAACAACAACCCCCCATACCCCACGAACATGGCGGAAACAGCTCGAGAGACGTCTTACAACCCCATTATTAAATCATACGAGCGTTAATAATGTATGACGCCCCCAAAATCCCCACCTTAATACAAAAACAACTTCCTTTATTAGTGAGGTAATTTGCGATATTACGACCCGACAAATGCAAGCGAGCTCTTCAATTTCCATTCTGAAGTGACGTCATTTTCTATTTCTTACCCCCAATTCCATTGCGGCTCAATTATCGACAAAGAAACTAACGAAACGAAAAATTTTTACTTTGTCAAAGGGAATTTGAATATTGTCTGCTCTAAACCTTTTAAGGACAAAATTTAGGTAAAATCAAATTAAAATTGTAGAGTTTTTTAATTTAGAATTTAGACTTTCGCGACTGAGGTCGCCATTGTAGAGTTTTTTGTTTTATTTTTATATAAACTGGTTATTTTTTTAATAACGGGTTAATAAATTTTAGACTTTCTTATACAATGAGCATTTTATTAGTTTTTTTTAAAGACAGCCCTGGCTTGAGCCGAGCATTGTATTGAAATGCTCGACAGGAGCATTTTAAAGACATGTCTTTACAGAAGGACGTAGAGATGATAACTAAAAAGTGCTGAAAACGAACAATTCGTGACCGGCACTAACTTGTAATGTAACAAACAACCAAAGGATTTCATAACTAACAGATGACCATGGGCGTCGCAGGTTAGGGTAAGAAGGGACACTTACCACCCTGAAAAACATCATAGAGCACATAAACTTTAAAGATCTGAAAAAAAAATACTAATTTATAGACTTTTTCCCATCCCTGCATAAAAGTTTGCCCGTCGTGCCCCCTGCATAAGTCCAACCCCCATAAGTCTGCCTAGAGCACAAGTCAATCGCCGCCTTTACGCTCGGTACGAGCATTACACTACAAAGCTCGGTTTAAATTATTGGCTGCATTAGGATGTCGAGATATTGAGGTTTAAATTCATTTTTTACAAGTAAATATCAGCAACGGCCAACAATTTTAACGAAGACCAAAGTAAGTGGACTAAAGCCCACAGCGTGGCGAGGAGCTTTAAACACTCTCCGCCCTTTACGCCAGGTTTTACGCATATAAAAAATACATATGAAAGCACATATTCGATTAATTTGCCGAAATCTGGCCATTCTAATGATCGAAGAAAATCAGTTAAAAGTTTCGTGCATCTATTGTAATAACTATACTAAGAACGTCGCCCAACGGGGCTTCAATTAAAATCCGCATTGGTGAGTAACCAAACCGGTTTAAAGCCAGACCTTCTAGATAAGATTATCTGGTCAGAGGAGGCTTGCTTTAAATATCAAGTCACGTGAAAGGGCATAACTGCGTTTTCTGAGATGAAAATCCTCATATTACCTTTGTTTTTCAGCTAAACCAGCCTAGCATTACACAGTGTGTGCTTAGTCAAGTGACGTTTAATCGGACCAGTTTTTTTTTATGGTACTTCTTCTTCTTCTTCTTCTGGTGCCGAATCTGTTTTCAGACGTTGGCTCTTATCATTTCCATTAGCTGTTGGTATACGGATCGGTCTGCTGCGCTTCTAAATATTTCTTCCGGTGTTAAATTTGTCCATGTTTATGGTACTGTAAAAGAGTAAAAAACCTAAAAAGGCTTCGTGATGTAGAAGTGCTACATCTTGGAACCAGAACTTCACCGAACTATTCTTTAAGCAAGTTAAGTAAGATGAAGCAGCTTCCATTATTCTTTAGCAGTAAGGAACTACCTTTACTAAACCGAAGCTGTATCCAATGGCCACCATGTTCACCATGCTCTCATCTCATCTTACATTACCCTACACACCATATTGCTTTCTTACGTCGTTGTTTCTTATATGATCTCTTCTGGCCCTGCCGGAAATTCACGACAAGTTCATCAAAAAAAAAGTCATCGAAAACAAATTCTTCAAAAATCAATTCTTTTCTTTACGATAAGCAGATGGTCTGATGTGCTAAATCCTTAACGGAATCCCGCTTGTTCTACTGGTTGGTAAGCGTCCAATTTTTGAGTTAATCTATTAGTTAGAATGCGCATGAATAGTTTGTAAATTATGACAATGGTGAGATGGGACGGTAGTTTCTAAGGTATTTTTCTCCTTTTTTAAGGAGTAGTAATACTTCACTTATTTTCCATGCATCTGGTACATCTTTCTTATGTAGGCATTCGTTGAAGAGTGTCTTTAGTATCTCTATTATTGCGTCAGTTAACTCTTTCAGTAGCTCTGTCAGGATTCCATTAGGGCCAGGGGCTTTATTGTTTTTTATTTGCGACAAGGCGTTCCACATTTCATAACTTTCTAAGTCTGGTAGGTCTTCCGAGTTCTTCTGCGGGATCGCATATAGTTGTTTAAATAACGGTGAAACTGTTTTAAAGGTTCTAACTTCATGCCAATGATTCAAACGTCTTAAAATATCCAAAATTTCTTGCGTGAAAAAAATTTAAATTTTCAGCGAAAATACAACATTACGCCTTGGTGTAGGAAGCGATGGCACTTTAATTTTCTTTGCTCGAAAATTTCAAACAGTTCTCTTATGATTTGCTGTACTGGGTAATTTTGCTAAATCAAATTCATTTACTATTGGCGAAATTGTTATTACAATTTTTTTGTGACAATCTAATAGCAGGAGAATCCGGTGGAGTATCTATATAGAATGGAGAAGGATAGAAGCACATGAACACTAATTTATTGGACACCAACAGAAACACCAGCAAGAGGGAGACCAAGAAAGATATGGATGTAAGCCGCGAAGAAAAAAAATTGGGTATCACATTTGGAGAGGAATCATACGAGACAGAACGAAATGAGGCAACACCCTCAAGAAGGCCAAACACCAAATATGGCTAGAGCACCTGAGGAAGAAGAAGAACATATTGTGGCGCATCTTGAGTGGTGAATGCTTCGTGGCTGATGATGCTTATAACAATTTTGGTTTCAACATATGCTGCATCACCTACATGGTCACGAATATTTTTAAAAGCGATTCATCTTATTACACTAAGATATTGGACACCAACAAAAACACGAACAAGATGGAGACCAAGAAAAAATAGATGTAAGATAAAAGATAAATTGGGTATCCACAATTGGAGAGGAGTCATACGAGACAGAACGAAATGAAGCAACAACCTCAAGAAGGCCAAACACCACAAATGGCTATAGCACCTGAGGAAGAATAAGAAGAATATTTTATGGCGCATCACGAGTGATGTGTGCTTTGTAGCGGATGATACTAATAAAAATTTTGGCTTCAACATATGCTGCATCACCCACATGGTCACAAATATTTTTAAAAGTGACTCAACTCCTTACACTGTCTCTACTCCCAGCTTAAAACTTTTTACACTCCTAGTATATTTTGATATCGACGCCTTGATCTTTATTAAATAAATTTCGATTAAATTTTGTTTCCTCCTTTCACAGGATTCAAAATTAAATTCCATGGTGAAATTACTACGGTAGTCTTCGCCGCTGTCTTTCACAAGTGAGGAGAGAGGAGAAATCCGTCTTGCCGGTCGGCATTTTCCTCAAAATGTGCAAAATATATTTTTTTCGAAGAATTGATCATTCGATGAATTGGTTATTCGATGAATTTATTTTTGATAAATTGGATTTTCGATGAATTTGTGATTTGATGAATTGATTTTTGATGAATTGATTTCAATGAATTTGTTTTCGATGAACTCATTGGTTACTTTTTTCGGCTATAATTCTCAGGATCTTCACCTAGTAACTTATTTTTTGGTATCAGCAGTGTTTCCTCATGCTTCTATTTCGTATGTCATAATCGTTCTGAAATTTGTCTTGTACTTTTTAATTTTTATATCCATCACCTTCTTTTTTCTTTCACGTGTCATATCCGGCACCCCATACGTTGGCATACGGCGTATGCTTCTCCGTTTTCTGCCAGTATGAACAGTTATTCGACTCTTGGGATTCCGGCGAATGTTTTTGAACCATGACGTATGTTTTCTGCCTATGCCATCTCCCTTAAGCAACTAAAAAACTACGGTTGCTTCATCGATTTTATATCTTATGTCGTTTATTGGGTCATGCCTGCTAGATGGCTCTACACCAAATTTTTTTTTTTCGGCCACCTGTTCTATAAGTTGGTTTTCCACCACTAAACTAATTAGACTAAATTTTCACAAAGGAAGATCCTGTATATATATAATTCGCAAGGAAAATTTTGGAATATGCCGTTACACTTTCATTATCAAGATTATTCACAATCGTATTAAATGGGGTTTTGAGGTTAAAGATAAACACAGCGGTTGTGTTGGTGAACTAATACCCTGAAAATACATTGAGATTAGATGTCCGCAGTCAATATTTACTCCTGAGGATCCGCAGGACGAGAATCCGTAGGATTTAGTCGCGTAATTTGGAATCCGTACTCAGGAGAATTTGATGTTGGTGCCATCCTTGAGCTTACACTTCACTCAAACCCAACTATCCGTGCTATTTTTACCGCAACGTAATGACCAAAAAAGCAATAAATAAATACATTTTAATGGCAATTTTTCTTTTCGTGGTGTATTTTATGCGACATTTTCATTTTAAGGATTGAACTCGATTCATCATTCGTGATGTATCGTTTTCCCTTCGCCAAATCCGGCTGGCAAGATTAATATTCACTTGGAAATTACACTCTTGTTCCAGTCAGTCATGCTCCAAGACTAATCGCAGTTTTAAATCTATTACATTCATTAAAAAACGTAATAGCTTTGATTAAAAATGTTGACACATGAAAATAAAATGAAAAACGTTTGCTGCGAAATATTTAGTTAAAGTGACTGACGCGTCACTGTTTCCTCCACAAATTGGTTTTAATTTGATACGCCGCGCGCTCAACCCATATTTAATTTCATTAGCGTTATGAGGGCCCGAATAAAAAAAAATCACAGCACTCTCGATGCGGATTTTAAATTAAATATTTGCTTTGCGTTTGTTAATTTCGGCTGTGTTATTGTGTGCACTGAACAAATACGAATTTCACATTTTTCGTGGGCGTCAATATTTGGCCAGTTACAAGTGGAAACGAAAAATTGCTTTTTATTGATGCAAATTAGGAGCATTTTCAGCGTACATTCTGTTATCGGTCGGCAGGTAATAACCCAGAAATCCCCCGTTTTTACGCGTTTTTTCATTGTTCCTATTGAAACATAAATCGGACACGCGGCAGTTACGAAACGTTGCGTGTCCTGAAATGTATTTAAAAAAAATTATATCGCACCGGGATATAAACATTACATGTTTACTACACTACGATCGAGCCTTACAAACGTTATATAAAATGACGACGTTACTTAACCTCACCCAACAATAACTTTCTTATTAAAAAGCAATTAAAGAGGTTGGACAATTATATGACTTTTTTACGACACCACTAAAGAAATGTTAGTTTATTATATAATTAATGTAAAATTATTATTTATTATCAAAAATAATAAGAATTGGGATGCGAAGAAGGAAGACGCCTGAAACTTTTTTTTTTAAATTATTCTCCCTGCTTGGTGGTCTTCATAATGGAAATAGCCACGTGACCGCGTGGATAGGCAACATGAGCGACATTTGATATTGCAATGCAAATTTTACATTAAAGTTTCAAATGTCATTCGGGTTGCCGTGATTATTAACCAATTATCAAGTCTTTTACAAGTAACTTTCAATTAAAAAATGACAAACACACACTACGGGGGAAGTCTGTAACCACTATGATGCGTGTCACCAGGTGGCGGATAGGGGAGATTGGGTTGGAAGGAAACTAAAAATACCTTTCGCAGACCAAACAGACCAATAAAAGGGACCCTAAATTATAAACTAAATGCAAGGGGTGCAAGGAAAGGTATACCGTTTACGGTGCAGAGAGCTACCTAACCAAAAACCAAAAAGCGGTGGATATGAACTACTTGGTCGCCGATGTTGCACCAAGTGAGAAGAAACCCAACCTGCTGAAGTTGAAGGCTTAAGTTTACGAGCTTGTGAAGTACGTGAAGCCGCAGCACAACGTACATCACGAGATTAAGGGACTGGCAAACTTGATTCGAAACAATCTGAGCAATAGGATGACCGAAAAGGTGCAAGAGAAGACCGAGTCAGTTGCTGCTTAACTCTGAGGACACAGACAACACTGAAGTAGCAGGAAAGTCGAAAGAGGAATGTGGTCACCTTTTCATCAGTCGACGATCAAAAGGCCCGAAATGAGAAGTTGTATGAAAATTCAATATCGCAGATCGATGCAGAGTCACTTAACAAGTAAGTTGTTGCGAAAAATAGCGAACAATCCGCAGAGTGGACTATGGTGTCTAGGGTTAAAAGACGTAAGAAAGCTCACCGTAGACACACAAAACCTGATGCCCTGATTGTTAAAGCGACAGGGGACCTATCCCACGCGGACGTGCTCGTCAGATAAAGACAGATCCTAGTCTTCAAGTCCTAGCCACGAAGGTGATAAAAATATAAAAGACAGGGGAAGGAGACCTCGTATTAGAGCTCGACTGAAAGGCGGCGAAACTGGCAAAGAATCTTAAATTAACATGGAAGTCAAACTGGGAAGTTTAGGGAAGGTGCGCATGACTACAAACGAGCATCAAGTGGAGTTTAAGGACCTAGACAATCTAAAGATCTATGTCATCATACGCAATGCCATTGTAAGCACCTTGAAGAATATCCTGACTGTAATACGGTACTACAGGTGCCGGGACTAAGGTCACCTTATACGAAACATAAACATGCGACTCACTATACGTGCTCTGCTAGAGTTAGAAGACCAGCCACTCTGCTGAATGTATAAGGTGTGTGGTGTGTGGTTCTGCAGTTAAAAACAAAACAAAAACATAGGATTCTTGCAACTACACCTCAATAATTGCGATGCGACGATGAACAACCTTCGGCAAACTGTAAGGGAGCTTGAATCGACGTAGCGATTTAAAGTTCTAAACACAGGAGTCTTCAGTTAAAAGCGAAGAGTTAAAACCTCGGATTAGGCTAAGGTGTAAGTCGCCTCTGCTTAAATAGACGGCATCTACCTTTACAGTTGCTACGCTCCACCTAAAGCAGGAGTCAACTAGTTTGAAAACATGCAATTTTGTCTAGTTGCAGATAGGGACTTTAACTCTTAGAGCACTAAGTGAGCCAGTAAGTGCACGAACCGCATAGAAAATTTTTTGTTGGAGTCCTGCATTTTATTGGATTGGCGAATAGAGGTTCCGCACCAATCCTTTTAAGAGGCGTGACAAGCTCAGTTATTTATCAGCGGTGACTGGCACGTGACGAGTTCAATTATTCATCAGCGGAACTGTCGAACTCCTGAATCACATGAGACGTAAGTTACTATACCCATAGTGATCACTAGGTTATCCTGTTTGAGACCGAAGTCCGCTGAAGAGAAGTAACTAAGAGACATGACGTCGCAGTTGTACGATAGCTAATGTCTACTATTAGCACCTCCTGTGATGCAGTTATGTTGCGGACTGTCTCTCACTTTACTTGAGTTTTTTGGTGGAACAATGAGATTGCCTACCTGAGATAAAAATGCTACTGGGAACGCATGCAATATCATGCAAGGAGGCAGTCGTGTTATCTCAAGAGGTGAGACCAGCGTCTATTGGTACGCTGAGATTTTGCCAAAATTGTTGTCAAAATTTTAAAAATTAGCACAAATTGTCGTTGGTGGTGTATTTTAAAATTTATGGAAAATTTCAAATAATTAAAGCCAGATTTAAGGAATAAATTTAAGGGTAGCAATTTATTTGAAGCAGAATTTAACGCTCTTCAAAAATATGGACAAATGTTTTAACAAAAATAAAAATTGTTGTCAAAATTTTGTAAATAAGCACAAATTGCCATTTTTTGCGTATTTTAAAATTTATGAAAGATGATAAATAATTAAATCCGGATTCAAGGAATAAATTTAAGGGTGGCAAAATGAAAGTTCAATGTATTTAAAGCAGAATTTAACGCTTTTTAAAAATGTGGACAAATGTTTTAACAAAAATAAAAATTGTTGTCAAAATATTGTAAATGAGCAGAAATTGTCATTTTTTATGCATTTTAAAATTTATGGAAAATGACAAATAATTAAAGCCGGATTTAAGGAATAAATTTAAGGGTAACAAAATGGAAATTCTATGAATTTGAAGCAGAATTTAATGCTCTTTAAGAATATGGACAAATTTTTGAACAAAAAATTTAGTTGTAGACAAAATTTTAAAAATTAGCACAAATTGTCATTTTTAGTGTATTTTAAAATTTATGAAAAATGACATAAAATTAAAGTATGATTTAGGGAATAAATTTAAGGGTGGCAAAAACGAAACTAAATTCATTTGAAGCATAATTTAACGCTCTTTGAAAATATGAAAATTGTTGTCAAAATTTTGAAAATTGCCAATAAAATAAAACGCATAACAAAATGCGGTGCCAACTTTATTTATTTATTAAAGACGGTGGCAAGCTCTGATACTCACATACAGGGTGTCTCATTTAAATCTTAACAGGGGAATATTTCGGTAACTAAACATCGAATGACAAATTGTTTTGAATATAAGTTTGAGGGTTAAAAGGGAGACACCACTCCCAGCGGGCCAAAAAAAGATAATTCTGCGACAGAGTGGATGATTTTCCTTAGTATAGGCCGTATAAAACTACGATAACCTGGCTCCAGAAGTCTCTAGTCTCAGTCAGTGAAAAGACCTATTGATCGGACAGAAACCACAATTTCGCGCTCAAAGCAGCCACCCAAACGCGTCCATATCCCTTTTTGAGCGTCTATAACGCATGCCTTAGGAAGGGAGTATTCCCAAGAATATTAAAATCCAACGGCTAGACTTATTGACAAATGGTAAAAGTAAGCCGAGCAACCAATCATCAAATCGTGCAATGCGCCTATTGGTTACGGCTAGTCAGGTGA
>JARJDX010059875.1:0-19425 GCA_030264735.1 Gymnusa sp. GC000175 | reverse complement strand
TCTGGAGTCCTTCTATAGAGTCTGCAAATACAATTGTGTCATCTGCGTATCGCAGGTTATTGAGTCTAATACCACTTATGGGAACGCCCTCTTCTATATCTTGCAATGCTTCCCTGAATATGTATTTTGAGTAGAGATTGAACAATATGGGAGAAAGGATGCAGCCCGGTGTGACTCCGCGTAGGATATTCACCTCGTCTGTGTGTTCTCCATCCACTCTTAGGACTGCTGTTTGATTCCAGTATAGGTTGCATATAACTCTGAGATCTTTTCCATCAATGCCAGTGTTTTTTAGAAAATTCACCATCTTTTCGTGATTAACCCGGTAAAACGCTTTCTGGTAGTCCACTAGGCATGCAAACACGTTACACTTTACTCTACATCTCTGGAATAAAACTTGAACACTGAAAAATGCCTCTCGTGTGCCCACTGCATTAAGAAATCCATGCCGAGCTTAGTAGTGAAATTCCTCTGTAGTTTTCACACTTCGTTCTATCTCACTTTTTGTGTATTGGTATGATGATAGCAGTATCCCATTATTGAGGCATTTTTTCTTCTTTCCATACTTGCAAGATTAGCTCGAATATTCTCATAGTAAGTTTTTCAGGTCCTGCCTTGTATAGTTCACTTGGAAGGCTATCTGTTCCTGCTGCTTTGTTATTCGATAGCTCTTTCTACTTCCGCAATTATGATTTCTGGTTCCATGAGCTCTACTGTTTGTATAGGCTCCCAATTATGGCCATTCTACTTGGTTGGTTTAGGATGTTTTCAATGTATTACGCCCATATTTGTAGGATCTTCGTTTGATGCATACATAGCCCCGCTTCCGAAAGTACTTCTATTGACCTAGGTGTTAAGGGTTTGCATGTCTGATTCACTCTTTGGAAGTAAATCCTAACCCCGTTCTGCTAATTATCCGTGGCTATTTCACCTATTTTTTCTTTGAGGTCTTTGCGCATTTTGCATTTATGTGTTTCAAATATCATTACAATATCTTGTTTTGGTTTTTCTTCTTCTGGTCTGTAAACAGACTGTATGTTTAGTGTGGGCTGATCGATCCGCATTCTTATAGGGATTATTCTGTCTGAAATATCTCAGCCTTTTTATTGTTGTTGCTGTACTTGATGTTGATTAGTACGCCTACTCCTGCTTTTGCGTGTTGTTCTTTTTCACGCCGCTGTACGTGAGGATGTATTCCCCACATGTTTCTTAACATTTTCCTTTTTTCTTGGTTTCTTGCAGCCCACAGATGTTTATTTTGTTGTTGTTGTTGTTGTTGTAATGTAGATTTCCTGGCGTTTTTTTGGTAAGTGAAGTACTTGCGTTCCGCCAACGTCCTCTCTTCGCCGGTTCTATAAGCTGGTTGTTGTTTTTCTACAGGAAAGGTGCTAACCTGGGTTTAAAACCCTCCTCTTTTATTCGGGCTTTGGACCAGCTTCTCTACTATCGAACTACTCAATCAGACAGCATCGCAGAAAGAATTTTTTTCTCAATCTTCTTATTTCGTATTATTCTTAATTAATTTCCAAACTTTTTAGTTATGTAATAAGAGGATTAAAACAATTCATTGGAAATGTAACAGTTGATAACTTGAAAACAGATGTAATCAACACAATTCCCACATCTAATTTCCCAACGAAGAATTCAATTGAGATTTTAGGTAAAATTTATCATTTTTGATTAGGTGCATAATGAATTTAGATTTTCTTAGGTACCAAAATATTTGAAAATTTAATTGTGAAGGGTGATGTAAATACCACTAGAATACAAAGTAGTAAATTAAATGAAATTGATTTGAAAGAGCTTAATGATAAAATTGTATTCATTGATGAACCAACGAGTTTAGACAATATTGATTTTGCTAACGTAACAGGTAAAAGCTTCTAATAGGAAAAGTTGTTGATAGAAAAAGCTGAATATTATATTTCTTTTAGTGCAAAATCTGTATGCTGCGAAGGTAAATAATAAATTACTAAATGAGTACGTTCTGGAAATAGATCAGATATACCTAATGGATTCTTTAAATAAATTGGAAATAAAAGGCAACGCTACGATTAATAACGCGAATCAAGTTATTCGCATTAATAACATAAACATACCCAATGTTATGGAAAAGGTATATTACATACATGCATGCATATTTTAATCTCGCTTACTTCATCTATATTTTTACTCTTATTTCATTATCGCTTTCAATTCTTGTTTACTTTACATGTTTCTGATTGATTTCATTTGTTTCTTTTTAAATTCATTAGTTACACGTATAATTCATTTGTTTTGACTTCATTTGTTATTTCTATACTTTTGTTGTTTATATAGTACATTTGTTCCATGTTTATTTCATTTGTTCTTCATGCATTTCAATATTTTTTCAAACTTTAATTTCTTGTTTTCTTCCATTATTTCCTACGCTAATTTTTTTTATTATTTTTAAATTAGTTTCATTTCTTGATTGTTTTTATTTATTCCATACGCTAATTTCTTTCTATTTATGCCATTTCTTACTTGATTGTTTCGTCTTTACGTTTGATTTATATGCTTTTGTTCCAGGTAGGTAATATTTATAAAAATTAAGTTATAAAAGGAAACAGAAACTTTGAAGGAACAGTTTCTGTTAAAAATTACTTGCTTATATAATTTCTTGATTGTTTCCTTCATTCTATACGCTAATTTCTTTCTACTTGTTAAATTTATTTCATTTATTACTTGATTGTTTCGTCTTTAACGTTTGATTTATTAGGTTTTGTTCGAGGTAGGTGATATTTATAAAAATGAAGCTACTAGAGGTAAATAAAACTTCGAAGGAAAAGTTCATGTTATAAATTTATTATTTGCTCATAATATTTCTTATTTGATCCTTTATTTCATACGCTAATTTCTTTTTATTTCATAAATTTGTTTAGTTTCGTGACTGTTTCCTTTACTTCTCACGTTAATTTCCTTTTATTTATTTAATTTATTTCATTTCTTACGTGATTGTTTCCTTTATTTCCTATGCTAATTTATTTCTATTTAGTTAACTTCGTACTTGATTGTTTCGTCTTTACGTTTGATTTATTTGGTTTTTGTTCGAGGTTGGTGATACTTATAAAAATGAAGCTATAAGAGGAAATAAAAACTTCGAAGGGAAAGTTCATGTTAAAAATTTATTAGTTGCTCATGTAAACGATATAGATTTTTCAACATTATTAAGCAGGCTATATTATCGTTACTGGCCACAAAATATCACAGCAAGACATTCATTTAAAATTGTTTCAACACGTAAGAAAATAAATTACAAGGTTCTAAGAGGCACGTTTCTTGATAAAGGTTCTAGAATGGTGTGAATCCCAATAAAAAAACATTAGCAGATTCGAGATCAGCGAAGTTTTCTTTATAAAATATATTAAAATCATCATTTTGAAAAATTCGTGTTTTTTAGACCAAATGTATAAATTTTTTAGGCGAATTTTATCAACTTTCTAATTGATTTGAAAACACGTTGCAGGGTCTTGTAAACAATAGTTTTGGCTACTAAATGACTTTTACAGAATATTTTTACGAATTTTAAAGTGTAGAAATCGCAAAAATCTTGGCTTT
Organism: Gymnusa sp. GC000175; assembly: GCA_030264735.1. Taxonomy (NCBI): domain Eukaryota; kingdom Metazoa; phylum Arthropoda; class Insecta; order Coleoptera; family Staphylinidae; genus Gymnusa; species Gymnusa sp. GC000175. Next base: position 15,846 of record JARJDX010059875.1, on the reverse strand, counting down.
TTAGAATTTTTCGGCTTTGGAAAAGAATTTCTGGAAAACTAGGACGTTCATAGAAAACTGGGATGCGGGATCGCGATCAACATGCTTTTAAAAACAATATAGTAAACAAGATAAGAAATCTAGTAAAATATGGTTTTCAAATTTGTGTTCAACAAGTTTGATACCACAAATTATGCTAACAACACTTGAAGAAATAAAATTTTAATTTGAAACTCAAGTCTTATATTTAAATATTCTTACACCTTGCCAATACAAAGAGACAAAGGTCAATCTACAGCTAGAAAGAATATTTCTTATTCCCTACGTGCCTTTTTTATCATTCGTTATCTCCAATGTATTTTTATGAAGTACCGCAAGAATCTTTACGTGCAAATCGTCTCTTTTAGAACCTTATATATTCAGTGTATCTATCTATATTTCAATAAATCAATAATTTTTAGCCAACATTTTAACGCCCCAAATTAACAATATAAGTCTTGTAAATTTAATCGACACTCAAAGTGAAAAACCGCAATTAATTGTTGCTAATAATGGACTACAATTGATTAATCCAACTTTTTTAAATTCTTTAAAAAGCGATAAATTTCAATGCGATTTTGATAACATGATTAGTAGCATTAAATATATCCCTACAAGATATTGGAAGTCGCTTGTTGTTGAAAAAAATATTAGTCTCTGGGATGATTATGCAACGTTAAATGTTATTTTGCAAAATGCTGTTAATTCGAAGAAAAATAACATAATCACAGCACCAGTAAGCCATGATTTGTACAATTTTATTTCACTTTTGTTTTATTTTCGTATTATTTAGGTAACTTTAAATCAAGTTTATGCTCAAGATGTATTTGCTAAAAAAACAATTAATCGCCTTGAATTACATGAACTTATATCTGACGCATTGATGAAAAACGTTCCAGATCAGGTTTGTTAATTATCAAGTTAACAATTATTTAAAAATTTTCTTAATTTTGATATGATTTTAGCTCGTGACTGGATTTGTAAAATTTGGAATATTAAGCACAGTCGGTGCATCTGTTTATGGCAACGCGGAAATTCCAATTATTAATAAAATTAAAATTTCCGAACTTAATCAAAGCATTATTAACGCTAAAGAAATTCATGACGTAGTCATTAGAGGTCATAAAACATTTTTTGAGGGAATTCAAGCTACTAATTTACAAGTATTTTTATTTATTTTTTATTATTCATTAATTTTTTAAATATTTTGTAGGCTAACGTTGTTTCTGGTGTTATTCCTAAAAATTTGGTATCTTTAACGAATTTGGCACCAATACCCCATTGCACTTTTGATACTTTGGAAATTGTAAATAATTTTAACATTGGCATTGTAAATACTCTAAATTTTACTAAATTTTTAAACGATCGCCTACTTTTAAATTCGCCTGAAGAACAAATTACGAATGCTAATTATTTCTTTGACAAATTGGAATTAAGTGGTAAGTCACCCCAGAATTAGTTGTTATTGGCCAATGTTCAAGAATTATAAAATTTATTACCTCAAAGATTCATTATTTTGAATATTCATTACCTAAAAGGTTTGCTATTTAAATTTTTACCTATAAGTTTTGTTATTTACAAAATTCGTTACCTCCAAAATTCGATACTTAAAAAAATTATTACGTCAAAATTTCGATAAATAAAAAGTTCATTACTTCCAATAATCTTTATTAAAAAAATACCTCAAGAGTTCATTTTCTAGCAAAAAAAAGTTATTTTAAGGCCATGCAAACAAATTTGAAGTCAGTTCAATAGTTTTTAAGATAGTTAGTTATTAGTTAGTTAATGTATTTGTACGGATTTTATCATTTTTCGCCCCCATCTTCTTCTTATTCTTCTTCTTAAGGTGCCTATTTAGATGGGATATTGCCCATCATCATGGGCTTTAACTTTATTTGCGGCTGTTCTAAACATTTGAGTTGTTGAGTTACTACCTTACGTTTTTCAGCAACGAAATTCTTCTTGCTGCACCTTTTCGACCGATTATCTTTCCCTAGAGCAGGGGTCGGCAACCCGGCGCCCCTGGTAGGTTTTTAATGCGCCCTCGCTGGACTAAAGGATGATAGATTATAAAGTACAGGCCATTTACAGATCATAAGAAGAGTTTTCTTCTAGATTTGAAGATTTTTCGGCATTAGAATCTTGTTTTTTTTTCAATGCCTATTAATACATATCGATTATCTTTAAAATATGCGCCCTCGGTGATATTCAGATTGGTATTGTGCCCTTAAGGATATAAAGGTTGCCGACCCCTGCCCTATATATATATATATATAGTATAAACTGCAGTATTCTTTACCGCTCTCTGTTTTGCTGACGTATTCCAGCCTACGTTTTATTTATGGTAAAGAGTGCTTCTTGATCCTTTCCAATCCTTTCCATTATTCCGTCACTCGAAACTATATCTTCAAAACTCGACGATAAAACCACATTTCTAATGCCATATAGGGGTATGGAGACAATATAACACCTAATCAGCCTCATTTTAGTAGTCAACAAAATGTCAACAAAAAACTGAAGAATAGTTTCTTCATTTCCCATTTTGTGTCTTATCACTAGGAAGTGGTCGCATATGGTCACATACACGAGTTAAGAATTTGTTGCGATATGTTCTAAGTTTGTTATTTACTAAGAATTGGCCCAGTGGTATCTGACCTTGACCTAGAACCATGTACTTATTTTTCTTACCATTAAACAATAGATATATTTTTTACTGGGGGCTACGACTCCTCTTAATATCCGCTGAATACCCTTAAGACTATCTGCAAAAACCACGGAATCAATGATGTTGTTAATTAATTTGCCATTTACCGATATATACCTTCATTGTTATTTTGTAGATTTTCTTTATAGATGTATTAAGTGTAAATGTTATATAGCAGCGGTGACAACACACAACCCTGTCTTACTCCTCTCTTCATCTCTACATTATCCATTGCCTGGATTTCTATATTTACGTGAGCAGTTTGACTCCCCTCAACAAGTTTGCTATTATACGAATATCATTTTAATCTAAACCATTATTCTAAAGTTTTGTGTTTGATATTCTATAATACAAGCTTAAATATCCCAACCTTGTCCCTACATCTCTGGAAAAGTACTTGGATCAAGAATAAAACTTTCATTGTTCCAAGCAAATTTCAAAATCCAAATTGTAGGTTGCTAATAGTTTTTTCGCATGTTTTATAGATCCTAGCATGAATTATTTTTAGAAATAGTTTTAAGACATGGTTTATTAAGCTGATAGCTCCATAATCTTCGCATTTTTTCGTAGTGTCACGAAGTTGGTCTTAAGCCCACCTGTTGGATATCCCCGGTGGTATAAATGACGTTAAATCATGCGTTTGGTTTTGTTATTGTGTTTAAATTTTCAATTACCTAGCAATTTATCTTATTAATCATTTTACAGGTAAATCGACAATGCCATTTATTAACGATGTTTCTATGGATGATGTCGTTTTTGATGAAGGCGTCCAAACTATCACCGCGCCTAAGAAATTTACCCAAAATATTGTAATCGTCGGAGATGCAATTATAGATAACGTAAACGGTTTCCCAATTAGTGACTTATATAAACAATCGATTCTGCTTAATGAACCTGCGAACATTTTGGGTAATATTGTAAGTTCTTTTTATTTGCTCTAAATTTTAATTTTTATTATAAAGGGGATTATTTGAACAACATGACAACACTTTGTACAGAGAGTCAGAAATGAGTGATAACCACATGACCTTATTGTTAGGCCACCCAACTAACACCTGCTGGTAAAATTGTTAACCCAACAATTGACACTATAGTAAAGCATTAAGGGTTAATTAAAAACAAATCTGATGAACATTACAAACTTTAAATACTTAGGTAAAACGCAAATAAACTAATGATTAAAATATTCAAACATGTTATCCAAAATAATACCCAACATAAAAATACCAAATGTCATTTGGGTTGCCTATCTACGCGGTCAGGTTATTAACTATTCTTAATGAGTCTGTAAATTCCATTAAAATACATGTTTTACTAAAATGCATAGGCAACCAACTATAAAATTAGCAATTTTGATTGCTTATTTAATCGCGAGTTGGTCCTTATAGTGGCAGGTGTGTTCAATTTTACTAAAATCCATAGGCAACCAACCATAGAAATTGCAATGCTGGTTGCCCATTGAATCACATATTAGTCCTTACAGCATGGATGTCAAACTCGCGGCCCGCAACCAATGTTTTTGCGGCCCGACCCGGCCAATATAACATTACACAGTAATAAAATTATAATAACGAACCGGTGCAGAATAAGACATAAAATCCGCTAAACATTTTTCTCGTTCGTACTACACATAGAGTAACTAATAAGAATTTCCTAAACATTTTTCTCGTTCGTACTACATATATTTTTGAGTCAGATCATGTGGCCTGTATGCAGTAAAATTACGGCATACGCAACAACCCCCCACTCACTATATACAAGTAAAACTATGTATCTATGAATATTAAAGTTTTCTTTGCGGCCCACCCAAAGTTAAGCACTGTTTATTTGGCCCAAGTTAGCTTTTGAGTTTGACATTCTTGCCTTACAGTGACATTTTTTTTACTTTAGATGCTAAAAATAAAAACTATTACATTGAATTTATAATTTGAATATTTTGATCCCTTCAGGACCGCCAAGAACAAAGAAATTGCTTGAAGATAGATTTAAAAAATATGGCTAATGATTTGTAATAAATAATTTTTTTTGTTATTAATATTTTATGTAATTAAGTAATGATTTGTGAAAAAATAGAATCCAAATTATAATCCCATGAATATGTATTTTAAACTAATTTAATTTTAAGTATGTTAATGATGTGGTCGAGATGAAAGGAAATATTGAAACAAAAAATATAAATGGAATATCAGTAGATTACGTTAAAGAAATGTTACATTCGCAAAATCCAAAAATAAGATCAGATATTGTTCATGATACCATACAAAGCATTAAAGACTTAGTGGATGAAAACGTTGAAATTATTAAAAGTGAGTCATTTCTAAAAGTGAATACAGCAAAAACATCCTCATTTGCTAGTGCAATTATCATAATTGCTTCTTAAGTACTGCAAAGTCTGCAAATTTATTTGTTGTAGGATTACCTGACCAATATATGTATTTAGAGAAGGCAGACAAATTGCAAATAGAACTACCAAATACTATTGATGCTCAAATAGTAGACAGCAAAGGGAGTATTATGATGCATGTAATGTCTGAAGACCCTGGATATGATTGTGGTTTACCTGATAATTGTCCATGTCGTAATCAGTATACTGTTCCAATCACACCTCAATATTCTTATAATATTATTGAAAATAAATATGCGCAAAGAGTTTTTAGTTATCAAAATCAAGGAATGTCAGTACACGTGGTTTCGAATAGTAAAAGCACAAACAGTTTCTGCCGGTATAATAAATCTAACAAGCCTTTAATGATTTATTACACAAACTTTATTTGATTGAAATAATTTTAGCACGAATGATTCAGCTTTGCACGAATTCACTACGTTGACTTGGTCCACCGCACGTTCGGAAAATATGACCGGAAGTACATACGTTTTTCCTGATCAAATTACTGGATATATTTCCGATGTAAAATTTTTTTCATTCGAAGGGCACGTTTATGTGATTTTGGCTAGGTTTTACGACCCCATTCTAAACACCTACAATTTAGATTGCTTGGTCTTAAGATTTTCGAAGGAAAAGGTAATTTTTAATTTAAATGATTTTTACGAAAATAATTTTTTTTTACAAAAATTAATATTTTTTACTAAAACCAATATTTGTGCAATGATTTTTTAGGATAAAGTTGAGGATGTTATAAAAATAAAATGTAATGGGGCATGGACTTTGCACATTTTTCACACTGCGCAAGGAATTAACTTAATTATTGGAAACAAAGGAAGTTTGGATTATAATTATGCTGAATTAAGTACAGATATTTATCGCTTTAATGCTGCATCAAAAGCGGTAACGGAAATAAAAATATAATCAAAGCGCAAAATAATATAATGTAATTTAATTTACAGTTTGATTTATTAAGAAGCATTCCAAGTAGTGGATGTGTTTCAGCAGCCTCAGTTGTATTACTGTACGATAGTTTCATAATTTTGGCAAACGAGAAAGCTCCATTACAAATTTTGAAATATAACTCGTACTATGATAATTATTACTTTTATCAAAGCTTCGTCTTTGATTACCCTGTCGTAAGGGTCTCAGCATTTTATACCGGAGGTAAAACATTTCACTAATTTTAAATCTTTATATTCTGTCGGCGTTATAACCCTCCTTCAATTTGCTGCTAATAAACCCCTAATCTCTTCACTTTTTATTTCTCCTTATTTTAGTAAACCTACGCTTGCTTTTCTCTACATATCTCGTGTTTCTTTATCTTGTATTCTTTCATTCCCAGTACCTGCTTCCATCTCTCTGAGTATATCTCTATTCTTTTGCCATAAGGCAAAGCAAGCTAAGGAAATATATTTTACAAAACGACCAAGTACTGGCCTATGCGGGTGATATAACATTCAACACTCGTAAAAATTGAAGGAGAATCGACAGAGTTAAATCTCAAAGCAAGTGCCAAAGAATCAACATATATGTGTACCTTAAGGAGGGGTGTTGGAAACCATATCACTAATCAAGGGTGTTTAAACTTTTATACGATATTCGCAAGGACATCAAGCACCGCACTGCCCAGGATCACAGGGCATTCTACGCACTTCATTGTTTAGATTTAGATGGAGGTTAATCCTCATAAAACCAGTGATTATCTATGGCAGTAAAGCGTGGAAAAAAAAAAAGAATAGGAGCAATCATTGTTAAGACTGGTGGAAGAATTTTACCAAGCATCTATGAACCAGTCTAAGGAAGCTAAATATATAGACAGAAAACTAGACTGTGTAAGCCGGGAAGATTGGATAAATGTACTCCCGCCTGCAAAGTCCCTGGGAGGGATGTAAGGCCATAGAAAAATAAGAATATGATCTTATTCTGCTTTTCCTTTTTTCAGTTTACTGATTATGCTCTAAACTTTTCTTCAGCTGGTTTCTTTTTATTTCTTTGTTTCTTTCCCCTCTTTTCTGTTTTTATTATATGAATTTTCCTGCTTCTGTCATTTCCTTTTAGTCTTGCCATAAACTCTTTTCAATAATTCTCTTTTGTTATATTCTTGCTAACTCCTTGTTCTTTTTTTCTATCTTTATGTACGTACTCCCACGCTCAATAACTTATCTTTTGTTCCTTCTTTTTGTCTTTTCCTTACAGATTGGTTGATATTGTTTTCGATTTTCATGTGTAACCTCGTCTCTTATCTTTCTCGTTCTTCTGTGTCTTTCTTTTCTTAGGTATGCATTTTATCTTCCACCAAGGCTATTTTTCCATATTCTTTATGACCCCTCTAAGCTTTTTCCACTTCTGACTTTCATTGCACCTTGCCTATTGCCTACAGTTCCACAAAAACACGCGTAAATGAAACCATCTATAAAAAGCCGGTTAAAATAGGAATTTGTTCCACATTCTCAATAATTTAAGTCTTTCTGGGGTAGAAAGATTATCCTAAAGATTTTTTAAAAACGTATATGTTAATATAAAACGTTTCTGATAACAAAAAATATTTATTGGTTGTATTTTTCAACCGCATAAAAGCGAATCCGCGAAAATGAAGGCTCCGCACATAATTACCATTTAATTTTAGGTGCTGGAATTAGTGATGCCCATTTAACCGTCGTAATTGATAACGGACATTTCTATATTTATTCATATCAATATCTAGTTGGCTGGAAATTGGAGTCAGAAGAATATATTGAAGGATTGAGGGGTTTAATTCCCTTTACACTTAATAAAACCCCTTACTTATTTGCACCTTCAACAAAAATCAGTTCTTTATTAACTGTGGTAAAGCATGGTGATAGTTAAAATCATTGTATTTGTTTGTCTGTTTGTTTGTTTGTTATATATATATTTATTGAAATTATTTTTTTAACGAGTCTATATTCATACCATGAATAAATTTTTTATAATTGTGGCTTTGTTTCGATTATACAAACAAACAAACCTAAAAAATTGCGCATACATTTTGTATTTTTTTTAAGATAATAGATATTTGGAGATACACTAAACAGCTCTGAATATTAAATGGTTTTTTAACGGAACCAGAATCGGCACTTAAAACTGCATAGCATTGCTCTTTTAACCAAATATCTGTTTAATAATAAAAACCTATTTTGTAAATTTTCTTACTTTTGGGTTTAAGTCGCGTATTTTTATTGGTTGTTGCTGAAGTACGCGACTTAAACCCGTAAGTAAGAAAATTTACATCGACTCAAGTCCAGAAAGCTTACATTTTTAATTAAAAACCTATTTTATTGTATTCATTCACCCTGTATACGCTAAACGCTGTGTAATGTAATGTATATTTGGTTGCATATCAGTAGGCGCAATTACCCTTAAAAAAATCTTTACAATGTAATCATTCAGTCATATTTCAAACCGCAAAATATGTTTCAAAATTGTATTTATAGTGATTTTGTAACAAAAAAATATTGTAATAACGGTTTCATTAGGTTATAATTGCATTTAAATTTAAGTCGTTATTCAATTTTAATTTTTCGCAGTGTCACCAACTGTAGAAACAAAAACAGGCACTTGTTGAGTTGACCGTTAAATTTTAACCAATCAGAAAGTTGCATTTCATTCACGTGGCACAATTTTAAAATGGCCATGCCTTGTTTATAAAGAGTTGGTCAACGGTTCAGTTACAGTTAGCGTCGGTCACTTACTAGAAGCAACAAGTTTTATCAAACATTAAGTGTAACAACTACATTTTAACCATTGTTTGGTGTTTTTCTTTGCAGCTGTTGGAATAAAATAAATAGTAAGTTAGCAGATGCATTAATTATTGGTTATTTTTAAGTATTTTATTATTATTTAGGAATTAAAATGAAGACACAGAAGGTGGAACGCAAGGCTCCCATAAGAAATAGTTACGCTTTGAGAACGAACAATGTCTACATATTATCTCCTTTATCAAAATTGGTAAGTTTTAATTTATTTTACTGTTTAATAACTATTCTTTAATATGTTATCCATGATTAATTGTATTTATCAGTTTTACCTGTAACTGACTATGCAGTTATCGAAGTTCTTTTGCCATCAAAATGTTCAAACTTACAAATTTATATTTATTGGTATTTTTTAAATACTTAATATGTTAATAAATGATTTAAACTTGGAAAATGGCAAATAAAATAAAATGCACATAAATTTTTTTACTCTCGGGTTTACGTTATGTAGATTTATTGGTTATTGTCAACGTTTCGTTTGCTATTGCTGGGCGTTTTATCAATGCTGTGGAGTAAATTTAATAACTGACAGTCATTCTAGCAATGGTGGCAAAAAACTTTGGCAATATATAAGTCTATGTGACTTAAAGTTAAATTAAATTTTATCGATCTGTAATAGCTTGCATATTAAATTAATATGGACATCATTTTGTGTAAGTTTGTGTTTTTCAAAATTTAAAAAAAAGGAATTTATCCCTTTTCTCAGATATTTTATCTTGATTGCTTGTATTCTACTTTTCAAGCTCCTAGTTAGTACCCATATTTCACTTCCGAAACTCAATATCGGTCCTCTAAATATTGCTAACTTTGTTCCGCCTTATTATTTTTGGTTTATTTATAAAACCTCTTATAGTTGCAAACTATAAGTTTATTAAATATTAAATAAGTAAAATCTTATTTAAATTTGTGTAGAAAGAGGAACAAAAGAAAATCGTCAAGTGCCCCCCAATAATGAGGAAGAAAAAATCGGTGTCTATGCAGGAGAATTCATTACTCTTCGATGACCCACCAATTCCACTAGGGAAAAGAGGTTAGTATATATAAAATATAAATTTTTATTCAAGTACCAACTGTGAGACTGGTTATTTAATGTTCAGAAAAAATAACTTACTGGCAAAATATCTTAAAATTCCTTATTAGAGAAAACTAAACATTTTTTTAACTAAACCACTAAAAGAAATAATAAAGAAAAAATCTTATGTGGCCACCACCTGACTTTATCATACAATGAGGCTTTAAAATGTAAAATTTTGAAAAAACGATAAGAACAAAATTTCTTTCAAATTTAATTTTAGACGCTTTTGTACTCTTATGTTTTTTTTTATAAACTTGATGGTTTTTCAAATACTTGCAAAAAAAAACGTCAAACCTAATTACCAAACTACCACTTTTGATTGGTGGATTTCAGCCAAAAGTAACTGGGCTATACCAATTTGTGTTAGAAGCTTAAATATGAATTTAATAATAATAGTTTTTGAGAAACCTTGCCACACACAACACACACACACACAGACATTTTTAGTTTTGGTCAATTCTTGTTCAGGGGACCCTAAAAGGTGTATTGCCACTAAAATCTCAACTTTTTTTTTGACGATTACAATACTTACGATAAAGTAATAATCTGATGTGGTCACCACCTGACTTTATTATACAATGAGTTTTTAAAATGTAAAATTTTTAAAAAATGATAACACAATTTGTTTGAAATTTAATTCTAGTCACATTTGTACTTCTATGTTTTTTCCATAAACTTGATAGTTTTTCAAATATTTGCAAAAAAAATCGAAAAACCTCACCAAAAGAAGTTGCTGCTACAAATTGCGTCTATTGTCTTTCCTATTTGTCTTTATTTTGCGAAGTTGGTGTTGTTTCTTAGTATTTCTTCCATGTTGCTTTCCCATGATTTTTGTGGTTATCCCCTTTTCATCTTTCTTGCTCTCTTTGCTTTCCTAAAGGTTCTTGTTTGTCTTTCTTGTGGCATTCTTATTCGATGTTCATCCCATGCCAGTTGTCATTTCTTAATAATTTTTTGTATTTTCTCTTCTAAGGTTTGTTCCTCTTTGTTCCTTCTTAGTTTATCTAGTCTTGTGACGCCTGCCACCCTTCTTACGTACCTCATTTCAGTTGCTTGTATTTTAATTATTCTCTCATTGTCAATGGATATTGGAATTTTTTATTCCATTTTTTTTAATATATTAAAAACGAACAGTCTCACAAACGGTACTTGACAGCTTAGGAATTAATTAAGGTTATTTATTATTTTATGTACTTTAGGCAAAATAAACGATAAATATTGCCTGTATTACGGATCCTATCTTGATCAATTTTATACGAAGATGGAAATCATCGGCGAAGGATCTTTTGGTTTGGTGCAAAAATACCGCTCAAAGGAAGATAACAAGGCCTATGCCATAAAGATTATTAAAAGATACAATGAAAAGGATAAGTTTGCAGAAATCGAAAAGCTTGATATGGTTGGTGATAACCCCTATTGCATTCAATACGTCAATGCATGGGAGGAAGGCGGTGTGGTTTACATACAATTCGAGTTGGCCATAATGAGTCTTGCTGAGTATGCTCGTCAAAATCATTTTATTTCTGAAGAGGAATGCTTTGATATATTTTTTGATGTTGTGAGGGCTCTCATTCCCTTGCACAAGAAAAATTTATGTCATATGGATATAAAGCCTGATAACATTTTAATTAGTTATGATGGCAAATACAAAATTTGCGATTTTGGATTGTTGACAGATGCCAAAATTCAGGTAACTTATTTCTTGACATATTGATACTAATAATAATTTCGCTTAACGTCTAATAATCGGTGGCGTCATACATACAACGTTTTTGACGATTTTTTGAATAGACCAACGAATACCTCAATGACGGTATATCAAATCAAGAGAATTGCTGAACTTATTAACGGTTAGGGAGTAAAGCACCATTCTTATTCGAAAAATTGTCCAAAAACATTATATGTATGACGCCATCGATTATAAGCATAAAGCGAAAATCTTTGGTCCTACATAAAAAGTCGTTATATGCATACAATGTTTCATAATCTTAAAAATTATAATTTTTAGGCACCTAATCAACTGCTAATTTCCGAAGGGGATGGAAAGTATATAGCCAAAGAAATGTTAAGGGGGGAAGTAAGCCCAGCAGGAGATATTTTTGCTTTAGGAATAACTCTAATGGAGTTGTCATTAGACTTGGTTTTACCAGTTTATGGACCTCATTGGCACGAATTGAGGGAAAGCTCATGGCGTTTGTCACAGAATGCTAGAGGAGCACGTAAGTTAATTTTTTGATTTGTTGAAATTTTCAGTAGAAGTAGATATAAACTACTTCGCATCTTTTAAATTAAATTTGCAATATTGTTCTTAAGGTGCCTATTAAAAAGTTAAACATTTGTTAAAAATATAAGACAGATAATGCCTATGTTTTAAAAAAAAACAAATATTTATGTGTCTAATTTTTTGCAGATATATCATATGATTTTGAATCATTAATCAATTGGATGATGCAGTTAAATCCAATTGAACGTCCAACCGCTGAGCAACTGCTGCGCCATCCCAAATTAGTTGGGAGAATCCGCGCCAAGAAAACTAGATTTAACCATTTTGTAAGTAATCACTTATTCATTGGTAATTTTATATATAGAGTCATTTTTTTTAAATCCTTTGCTTCCCATATATGTTTTACCCTTCTTTTATCATTCATCCTGATCAGATGCCACCACCAACTTGGCTGTCTTCTTTCTATAAATTTTATTATTCCATTATAGCTCTTCTCTTATTTTATCATTCCTTTTTCTATCCATTCTAGTAACACCTTCATTTCCACTGTAAGTAAGGTGCACTTACTTTCTAATCTCTTGTTGTGGATGTAAATCCATCTGTTAATATTGGTCTAATTATTGATTAGTAAACTTACATTTCCGTTTCTCTTGATATATCCTTTTTTTCCTATGAATTACTTGTTTATTGAGTAGATATTATTATTGTGTTAATTCTCATATTAATTTCATTTTCTTGTATTCTTTTATAACTTTGATCTACAACTCTATTGTGCAGTATATATCATAATTGTCGCCTTTTATAAATGCAACATATACTCTCTCCCCTCTGCGTAACTTTTTGGTTGTTATTTGTTTTTCCGTAAATATATGGCCCCAGATACAGCTCCCTTTTCTAAATGCACTTGGGGATTCCAATACTGCTGGTTCAATTATTTTCATTAACTGTTTATTATTATTTGTTCATATATTTTTAACGATGTGCTTGTCAGTGTAATAATTTCTCTATGATTCTTGCATTTTTTAGCATCTCCAGTTTTATGAATTGGCAGAATCATTTCAATTTTCCAATCCTGTAGTATCTTCTCCATTTTCTAAGCCTTATTATATAACATTAGTAGAGCATGACATACATTTCAGCCAATATTTTAAATTATTTCTCCATCATGACCCTGGTGCTTCATTCCTTGTTTTTCTAAGTGCTTCTCTCAGTTCTTCCATTTCTATTTCATCTGCAATTATCCTTTCCTTTCTGCTCCTAATAGCTCCTTGAAATATACTTTCTCTATATTATTCTCTCCTGTTATTAGTTCGCTCTTTTCGTTTTTGATATTTATTGTTCTTTCTGTTTTTTTTGTGCTTCGTGACTTTAGTACTTTCTTTAATAATTTGTGATTCACCTTACTATCCTTTTCTAATTTCTCGCCAAATGCTATCCACATATCTTCTTTTGCTCTTTGCACTATTTCTCTAACATTTTTTTGTGTATTGAATATTTCATAATTCATGCCTGTTTTGTCTATTTGGTATCTACTTCATTTCTTATTCTTAATTTTTTGTATTTGCTGTTTTATCTTTTCTGTCAATCATCCTGTTTGTTTTTTGTTGTTAATTTTGATTTTAAGAATTGAGTATTAATTTTAGGAGAATTGGTTTATAAAAAATGAAGCTTTAATGCGGCAAAACATTCCAACTTTAATGGTACGAATTCTTCTGGGACCAGATGGACAGCCTAGAGTGAGAACTCCAGATCCAGAAGATATTAACCCGGACATACCCATAAGCACACCTCCGCGCCGGATGTCATCCATTGTAATGTGCCAAACCTCTCCATTTATTCTCAATTCGGCATAAAGTTTTCAACAACTTTTAAATCCATTATAATCCAATTATTTTTTTAAAATGTTGTTGGTATTACATTATCTTTATAAAAAGATGATATTTGTTATTTATATATCGTTCAAAGTTTTTTTTTTGTTCTTAAGCTAGTTAAAATCTTGTCAAATTGTTTTTTTGATAACTTTAAAGGTTTAAAAATGTTGCGTTTTAAGTGTATATGATTCTTCATATTTAACTATTTTATTATAATTTGAGTACTTAGAAAAAATTCACGTAAACACTATGTTTATAAAACTTGTGGAATACGTAAGTTTTGGTGATAACATTATAGTCATTATATTAGTTCTTTATAAGCGGTAGTCCCTTAAAGTTTACCAAATAATTTATTTGTGTGAATTAATATTTTTGTGGATGGTTCAGATAAATGATTGTCTTAGAACTTGGATTAAATCTGCAAAACATGCAACATGTTTTTTATTCATTAATTTCATGTTTTAACAATACATCTGCTCAAATAAATTTTGGTAATCTATATACCGCAGGGATGTTGCAAGTTTAGGTTAATAATTAATTTGTTCCTATTTTTGTAATAGTACAAACATTGATAACCAATCGGCAGCTTTCATTCTAATGTTAAAATGTTTGTACTACTTAGTTTTAAAGAATTGTATTGGATATTATCAAATGTGATGGTCATGTGTAATTCTTTTATTTTATTTATATATTTTCAGTAGTACAAAATCACTTTTCTGAAAAAGTTTATACAAGTGTACCATTTGTGTGTTTCTGTTTAATAAATTATTTCCTAATAAAGATTTCTTCTTAAAACTTGCATGAACCCAAAAACTTCATTAGTTTAGGCACAGAATCTGAAAATGCTCCCGATTGGCCGAAATTTTGGTATTATGTTGCATCTTCATGCTTTAAGAATTAAGAGAGTGAAATCGTTACTCTAAATTTTACGGTTCTCTCAAAATTGAAATTTACATTAAAAAGAAAGATTAACGTTGTGTTAAGGTGTTCAAAAATTTTCAGCCATTGAAATTGATAAAATGAAAATTTTTTTTAAGAACTTTCTCTATAAAAGGTTGTTTCATTTTATTGTAGAACCAATGATTAAAAGTTAATCGCAATTTTTAATATGCAAAATCAGTATTTTACAAAAATCTTAAAAACCTTTGGTCCTTCATAAAAGTTTTAGTATAAAAACTAAAGATAACAATATTTTCTACAAAAAGGATTTCATACCATTTTATTGTATAACCAATGGTTCAGAATTAAATCGCAAATTTCAATATGCAGTTTTTTTTTGAGAATAAAATTGACAATAAGAATGCATAAATTTATCAGAATGTGTTAAAAAGACATTTAATTGATGTTTTTGTATCGTAACACAGACTGATCACAAATCTAATTGGAGTCCCCCTAAATGCATTTAAAAAACCAAACCAAAATATTACTTAATACCTTGTAATATTGTAACGAAGAAATATTCGGAAATGGCATTTAGAAGAAATGTGGGAGATATGTAAAAATACCATACTAGACACAGCAAAGAAGATATGTGGATGTAATAAAAAGAGTAAAAACAAAAAGCAAACAGCGTGGTGGTCAAAAGAAATTAAGGACGAAGTAAAAGTTAAAGAAAAAAGCGTGAAAAGACTATCTATCGCAAAAAACAGACAGCAGCTACAAGACATACAAAGAAAAGAGAAAAAGGGTAAAGGAGCTTATAACAGAAGCAAAGAGAGAAGCATGGAAAAAGTTCGGAGAAAAAATGGAAAAAGACAGCAAAGGAAATCAAAAACTCTTCTATAAAGTGCTAAAA
>JARJDX010059816.1:0-17365 GCA_030264735.1 Gymnusa sp. GC000175 | reverse complement strand
ATTATGTATATTTATTGTTTTTATAAGCTTATTATAAATCATTAAACGTGTTTCGGCTGCAACTGTAGTAAGTTTTCGATCCATTAGCTGGATTAAAAAAGTAACTACTAATATAGCAAATGAAGGGCTTCATAATGACCCGTTTTTGTCACCAAAGAAAAAATCTAAAATATCAAAAGTTAAGCTTGACCACGCTGGCAAATATGATTTAAGAAGACTTATTACGAATTTTCATTTAATAGAAAAAAATCACCCTTATTTCGACGAATCCATAAAAAATGTGCGACGATTTTAATTACATCAATGAAGGAGTACGTACAAGAAGAAATATCAACTTTAAATTTCAAGAATTGGAAGAATATTACGACAATTTATTAGAGAGTTTCACACAGAAGCTTGGAAACTTTATTGCGATCGTACAAAACGTATTGAAAACCAATTTATTTAAGCAGATCATTTTATCGATACGGTTATGGAAGGACTTATTATTAACCCATGTGATGAAAGTAATACTGAACATTCTACCGAAGAAAAGTCAATTGAAAAAATACCCAACTCACCACAACCATGTTGTTCAAAAATTATTTAAATAAAAATTAAGAACACTTGTATTGTTCCCTTTTATCAGGAATGAAATATTTCCTTTGGGGCTCTTTTTAGCCATATTTAAATTTGCGCATTTAATATTTAATGATGCGTGTTAAGATATGAAATTAGACTGATGCATTCCAAAGATTAGTTCACATATTTTCTCAGAATAATAAATAATATAATAATAGAAAAATCCACTGAAAATACATCCAATAATAAAAAATTATTTAGTTAAATATTAGTTAAAATTTTGCCTTGTAATGTACTTTAACATAAAATGCCATGCCCACTCTCTGTCCTGCCAAGCTGTACTACTGTACTATATTTTCTTTTTTCGGAGTAAAAAAAAGGTCGATAAGAAGCATTTTTTAATAAAATTTTAGATTCTTTTAATGATTGTAATAATATGAGGAAATAACCATCAGCGTTTTATCTTTTTTTACCTTTAACAGACTTATTTTCCACAATAATGACTATTCCCATAAAATTGACTGTGTTTATAAGATATTCCACTTGGTTCAATTTTACAACCTTAATACTGACTTTAAGTCCCTATTAATTACAAGAGTTCATTTTTATTTAAGTTTATTAACAGAATTTGTATGAAATGATCAGCTAGAAGGCTAGAACACATAAAAATTTAGAAAATAACTATCTTGGCTCTCTTATAACAAGGGTTGCGACATAACGAAAACCATACCACCGTAGTTTATATATGCTTTCGGACGCTTTATGAAGAAACTTTCAATGTCCAACCTATCACATCCTAAAGCAGATTTTATTTTTCTTTGTTCTATTGTGGTTGCATCTTATTTGAACTGTATGTATCTCCTAACGGAGTTTCTTCAGGTTGGGAATATTGTGATTGTGTCTGATGTAGTCTGATGCATAAATCAGATTTTAACAATCAGAGCATTCTAAGTCATTGCCCTTCCTCTTCTTCTCTCTGTGTTAGACATATTCTTCATCGACAAGTTTGCTTCAGCGGGCATAGAGGTTGTCGCTTCATCTTTTCGTGGGCGTAAAGTGCTTATGCGTCCTGTTGGTGATTTATCCCGCGCCGCTTTGGCCAGCCTTTATTCCTGCATGCGGTTGATGTGTTCGTTCCACTTTTTCCTTGTTAAACAGCCATTCATTTACGTTATCTTGCAAATTCTTTCTATATTTCCACTCCTTTCCATGTCCCACATTGTTTTTTCCGGCTATCCTACGGAGTATCTTCATTTCGGTAGTTTTCATTAATCTGGGTCATATTGTTTCTGGATTTGGACTATTATTCAATGTCCTTATCACGCCATATAGTTTCATTTAAGCAGGATGCGGTTTTTATAACCTTTGTTCTTTGTCCCTCACTTCGATTTCTATGTCTCCATACCCTAAAATTTCAATACCTACGTATTTGAATCTCATTTCGTGGTGTATTATATGGTCATCTACTATTAATTGACATCTTATAGGCGTTTTCAAAGTAATTATACAATTTGTTTTAAATGCTGATATGGTCATAATAAAAGTCTTAGCTTTGCAGTTAAATTGTCTTTGGAGATCATCCTCGTTTTCTGCGATAAGTGCTGCATCTCATAATATTGCAATGTTTCGACCTTCCATGTTGTAATTACTCAGTTTTCGGACTTAAGTTATTATTTCATACATTATGATATTGAACAAGTTTGTTTTAATTAGGTTATATGGTATAAGGTTGTCGTACAGTAAATGTATCACTCTTTAAGGTTCGACTCGATCGAACGCCTTTTGTAGGTTGGCGAAGCATACACAGGCTAGCTTCTTGTACTTTATTGATATTTTCGCAATCTGTCTAATGACAAATACGGCGTCAGTACATAATCTATCTGATCTAAATCCCTGTTCTTCGTCGCTCAGAGGTATCAAGTTATTTATTTTATTTGTTAAGATCTTGGTGGTCAGTTACAAAGTGCTGCTTAAGAGATTGATTCCTCTGTAATTTGCTGGTGTCTTATTTGGTTAGGATTTTTAGTTCTCTGCCCCCCGTATTTAATCATTTCATTCGTAATGCCAAACTCGTCTTGGCTTTTCTATTTTTTATTTGCTTGGTCGCTAGTTCTTCTTTCTTTGTTCTCTTAACTAACGCAATATCTGTGTAGTCCGTAGAAATATTTTTCCATTTCCTTGGAGAATGATTGCTAGTGAGTTGTTTTTAGTTTCTGCAACTAGCGTTGTTGTCTGTTGCATATTCGTTTGTTGCATATTCGTTTGTATTCTTCATACGATTTTTGTGTTCTCGGTGTTTTGTAGCTCAGGAATGCTATTTTCTTCTCTTTGCGTTATCTTTTAATATCTTTGTTAAACCATTGTGTTTTTGTATATTTTTGTCTTTACTGTTCGAGTTCCCAGTGCTTCGAATGCTGCTTCCTTGATGTTTGCTTTTACTTTCTTCCAACCTGTGTTTACATCTTTCTTTGTTATCGTTGGATTTTGTTTGCTTTGCTTTCAGTCAGTAGTTTGATGAGTAGTTTTTCGGTCTTGTAAGCTATTTCTTACTTTTTCGCGGTCTAATCTTTCTAATTTTTCCCAATTCCAGGCTTAGGTCGCTGCCCACATTAGCTAAGTTTGGTTTATGTCTATAATTTGGTTTGGGTGTAAAGATCGATTTGTTACTATGTAGTCTATTGATGGTTTGTGTCCCCTGGTATTTTGAAATGTAACTTTGTATTGTTCTTTGTGGTTAAAAAACGTGTTTTTTATTCGTAATTCGTTAATTGAACTTAGGTTGGTCATTAGTTCTCCATTACTGTTGATTACATCCTCATTGAATCTTTGTTTCACTTCTGGAACTATGTTGTTGCCTATACGGGTCTTATTATTATTATTATTATTATTTATTCATTGTGGTGTATGGCTTCTATGACGTCTTGGAGTTGGTCATAAAACATATCTCGTTCTTGTTTGGTTTTTCATCCTCTGGTGCATATATAGATAGTACGTTCATTTGTTCATGCCCTGTATTTATTCTGACCACTAGAATACGGATGGATACGTATTAGCATTTTTCTGTTCTTTGTATATTTTCTTTATATAGCTATTACTACACCTTCCTTGTAGCGTTCTTGCTTATCTACTAGCATATATTTGCTGTATTACTTATGTTTCTTGGTCTTTACTATTAAATGGGTTCCAGATGGCGATACGTACCGTGTCTTTCTGTTTTTGTTTCGTTAACCTTTTCCCAGCATGAGTTGTTATCCTTAAATCCGTCCTGTTAGAAAACTTGCAATTAAAGGTAAAACGTTAACAAAATCAAAGTATACGTTAAAGTTATGAAGTGGCTGAATACCACCCAAACCAATGATCCAAGATATTTGAAATTTTGTACTTATATCTGGTTGCTTTCTAAAGTAATATTCAGTAGCTATTTTTTGTTTGCTGACGAAAAGGATTTTTATCTTTTTTATACACTAAAGATGTCTTCGAGAGCCACGCAATCGTCCCCATAACGAATATTGTTGAGTCTTTTATTTTTTTATGTACCCTAATTCCTTTACCAACTTCATCTAGAGCATTTTTGGAATATCACTTCAGACTATAAAATAAATATAGTACAGCATGACCACCGCGCCATGCGTATAGAGTGCCATTAGAGGATAAGGAATGCATAATACGCGTTTTAAGTTGGTTTGCAGCGTCTTTAGATAGTTGTCGCCGTGCGCCTTACGACCTTGTCCTTATGGGTAACGCGGTCCTGAGGGACAGAAGTCTTGCTTCATCCTTTTCCATATTTTTTCCAGTAGAACATCCTGCGACCCTGGTCTAATTTTGATTTAAACACAATTTGTTGGTGATACTCATTGATTACGATACGTTTATATATTGATATATTGTAAGAATGTCGTGCTTTACATTGTCAACGATCGCAAAAACACATTATTGTTTGCCAAGCCATTTATGGCGCGCGCCCCCCAACAAAAGGGGGGGCGAAATGAATTTAAACTAAGTAGTTGATCAAGAAAGCAATTAAATTTTAATAATATTGGAAAACCAAAATCTTGTGATATTTAGTTAAAAGTAATCACAGATTGTTTTAAAACCCCTAATAAACCTTTATGCCCGGTTTTAATTTCTTGAGAATAACAATTTAGCGCAAGCATTTTGGTATTCCGCAGTGAGGAAATACAAATGGTTGAGGGAATCTCCATTTTTTAGAAAAACAGAAAGCGGTTTTAGCGAGAAGTAATAGGTGCTCGTTTTATGCGGCAACTCAATATAAGTAAGTCAAAAAATAAAAGGTATGTGTATAAAATCATTGATTTTTGTTTATTTCAAGAATATAGTTTTCGAATACAAATAAATATACAGGGTGATGACTTACGTCACAGAAACATATCCAAAAGTTAACAAATATGTCATACTTGTCAAGTTGATGTGCTAATGAATTAAAAAATTTGGTTCTTTTTGTCAAAACTGACAAATATGTAAATCAACTTCCTGTGGTGACCATAGCTCTATTCATTGCTATCACTATTTTTGAGGTGTTTTTCGGCATTTTTAAACCTAATTTTGCCACTGTAACAACTAACAATGCATTCAAAATTAATGTTGCTTATTGCTTGGGAATTTTATGCTATTATTTGAAACTTTTTTTTCCTAATATAGGAAGCAATTAATTCAACATTACGAATTTTACATTAAAATCCGTATGCTACGTAGCGAAAGCCACCACTCCCCAGCCAGGATAAAGTTAAGTTTCTTTTATTTACGAATTTTGGATATATAAATTTGTTATTTTTGACAAAGACATTACCAACCAAATCTTTTTAGTATTGCTAAGGCTTAGACACAAACAATAATGAAATTTTGAAAACAGATTTGAAATTGAGTCTCGCGGGACAAAGTAAGTAAAAAAAGGTCATTTTATAGTTAGAACCTAATCTAATCTTAATAACTCACCCGCCAATATTCAAAGATTCAAACTTTATATATTTATATACCATAGATGAGGTAAATAGCACTCCTCTGTCGAAGTGACTGTCCTTCATGGATGGGATAGGAGTGTTCAGCGAGTGGACGCAACACAGGGGCACAATAGACCAATGGAGTTAATGGACGCAGTGCGGGGGTACAAGAGGAACCAACCCAATCGATAATAATATTAATAATAATCCATCCTAAAGGAAATAAAAAAAAACCAATGACTGTTACAGATAGTAAACAGATTTTAAAATATTTTGGACTTATTTCGCAAGATAATTTGTAATGACTATTTGTGTACGGCAAAGCTAAGGGGTTAAGATCAAGACACCCTCTCTAAGAAGAGGGTAAGAACAAATCAAGAATATTACCACAAAGTAGTATATAATTCCACGTTTGTTTAAATAATAAAATTGAATCTTGAGTTATACGTATGTATATTCGTCGTTAATTATCACTATTTACTCAAATAAGGAAAGGTGAGCTAAACTCACATTTTTTCATTTCATTTTTAATTTCAAAACAAAATGTATTTCGTATATCGGACTTATCTGTAATATTATTCACCAATATCCAAAAACCTATCCGCAACGCTAGCAATCATAGGCGCCCGCAAGGGGGGGGGGCAAGATGGGTCAGTTGCCCCCGCCCCCCTGGATTTCGGGACCAATTACCAATTCGTATCCTAATGCTAACTCAGAAGAATTGCCCCAAATCTCAACTTCAGAAATACAAAAAAAACTCGACAAGATCATAAATGGTAAAGCTCCCGGCGAGAATAAAATATCCTCCGAAATGATCAAACTGGGAGAGAAATCAGTACCAGAAGTAGTAAAACATCTACTAAATAAGTGTATCGAAGAAGGTAACATACCTACTACCGGGAAAGTTGCTGGAGTTGCACAATAATAGGGGACAATACAGATATAAGAAATCACAGAGCAATCAGTCTTCTGCCACATGTGTACAAGCTGCTCACAAAAATCATAACAAATCGCCTGGCGAATAAATTAGACTTTTGCCACTCTCCCGAACAGTTGGTTTCCGCAAAAGTTCTAGTACAACGGACAACATACAGACTATCCGGACGTTAATACAAAAATGCACAGAATATAATGTCCCCCTACATATGCCTTTTATAGACTACGACAAGGCATTTGATTCTATTTAACTATGGGTGATCTTTGCTGCTTTAAATAATGCCAGAATTGACTCGAGGTACACAAATTTAATAAAGCAAATATACCGAAATGCCAGCCTCCACGTACATGATGGATGAAGACACAAAACAACAACAAGATCCGGCTAGAAAGAGAAGCCAGACAGGGAGATACAATTTCTCCGAAACTGTTTACAATTGCACTAAAAGACATCTTTTAGCAAATTCCGTGGGAAATAAAGGGCATAAACATTAATGGTTTGTATATAAATCACCCCCGATTCGCCGACAACATTGTCTTAATAAGTTCCAACTTCCAAGAACTTATAAGCATGCTAAAACAACTTAACGTAGCATGCAAGTCGGTGGGTTTGTATATGTATCTAAAAAAGACCAAAATCATGAGCCCGGAAATAATCCAACATCAAATGGACGAATAAGTCGAAGAATACGTATAGCTCGGTCACAACATTAAGCTAGGTAAGGCGAATAAAACTGCAGAAATCACCGGGAAAGTACGAAAAAGTAGGACAGCTCTCGGCAAAGTCCGTTATATCCTTAAGAACACATCCCCCAAAGCCTCAAACGAAAGGTATATTACATGTGCAGACTACCCGTCAGCACATACGGTTTGGAAACTATGACCTGGGCAGTTAAAAGCATTGACAAATTACGAGTTTTTCAACGGGCCATGGAACACGCTATGTTAGGCATAACCTTAGGGATAAAGTTACTAAGGAAGATATCAGAAGACGAAAGTAAAAGATATAGTTGAGAGAATGGCCAAACCAAAATGGAGCTGAATCGGATACATGGGTAGGGCACCAAAGGATAAGTGGACGTATAAAATATCACATTGGCACCTTGGGCTAACCAAAGATTCTCGGGCGACCACAGAAGAAATGACTGGATGATGTCAAAGAAATAACCGGGCCAAATTGAAACCACATCGCAGAAGATCGTATGAGATGAAAAGAATTAAAGATGGCCTATGTCCACCATGGGATAAATGAAGGCTGAAGAGAGAGATACAGATATTTTTGCTTTAGTACCTTTGGCTATTAGCCAGATAGTTCTTATTTACTAAATCGATGATTTTTAACTATGGAGAACACATTTTTAACTAAAATATAAATTTTTATCCTCAGCGGGTATCGTTTCCAGACCCGTCACGTGGAAAGCATTGTTCGAATATGATATCTATATCTATGTTTTGGACTTGCCCCCCCCTAGAATAATTTCAACTTCTGTCAAGAAGGAAATGAAGAAAGAGAGATTTTATGGCATGAACGCAAACGCTTCTACAAACGAAAATATCTAAAGATTAAATTTACTTGGCCTTTTACAGCCTTTTGTCTTTAAAAATTTAAATCAAAATAGATCAAACTGCATAAACATGTCTATTGCCTACGCGAAAAAAGAAATGGAAATTAATTAAAAACGGAGATGTAATGATCAAGAACTAAAACTGGAGTACAGACTACGGAGACAAGTGCAAAAACCAGTCACCGCACAAAAAATGATGAGTTAGTAATTCTATTGTTTAAAAAAAAATACTGGGTGCATCCGTTTCTAAGAAAATACCGGAACGTCAAACCGTTGCATCCGGTCGGAAATCACTATGGCTTCAAAGTAACAAATATAAAACAAGCTTCAAATATTGTATATTGAACTTCATTTATTTTATCCGGATTTAAACTTTAAAGTTAATAAATAAGTAGGAGTAAAATGATGAATAATTTTATATTATAATGAGCGAAGATTAGCAATGCCTTATTTAATAATTGTCCTTACATTGTGAGAAACGTTTTGTTTGTAAACAAAAGAGTTCATGATCTTATTTCCCAAAAGAATTGTTGCATTATATTATTTTTTAAAAATAGAGATGATGTAATAAAACGTGACTAATTTTATTTCTATGCGCGCGCATCTCTTTCATTTAAGTTTCTATTCGATAAATAATTCGGTGGGTGTGGTGAGAATTTTAGTCATCGCCGTTCTTCGAAGTGGAAAAGCAAAGTAATTTTTACCAGAAAATTTCGTTTTACTGAATTTGGAATAACAGGTGCGAAATATAATTATTATTTTTTATTTTATTCAATTATTCAGCGTACTTATAGTGGTTGAAAATAAAAAATTAACCGGCTTATCTTTTTGTTTAATATTTTGTGGACGTGTAATTGTATTTGCAACCTTCATGTTATATTTTAATTAATTATTTATGAGGCGTAATTGTTTTTGTTTTGTCATATTTTTTCGCATTTTTCAGTATTGATCTCATTTCAAGGTTACCCTAGTTTCACAATATACTTTTTTTTAAGTATAATTACTAAGCCTGTGTATTCCCCAAAGAATGTATGAAATTTTTTTATTGAGATTTGCTATTTCTGTTTGCTTTAAAATAAATCTTGTTCGCTTCAATCATGCGCTATAAATAGATTTTATATTTATTTTGCATCAACTTTTTTAAGTAGAATTTATTATTCATTGTATGACATCATTTTTCTACTAGTATACCCACACTACTGCACTTTCTATTCCTATTTGAGGTTAAGCCATCGCCCAAGTAGCTCAGTACAACACCAGCCTTTAACTTTACATTTATTACCTATATTTTATTATATTCTAGTTTAGAGAAAATCATTAAAGATGAGCAACCAACAGTATTACCCATTTAAGGTAAGTTAACTATATTTTTTTTAAATTAAATGGACCTTGGTTAAAATTATTGACCCATGAATATCGACCATTGTTAAAAGAACTATAACCGGAATCTTACAACAGGAGATTTGTTAAAATTTAATGATTTTAAAACAATCGGTAAAATAAAATTAACAATTTGAAAACGTGCTCAACAAATTTAAAGATTTTCCATAAATTCAAATATTTTTGCATATTATGAACTTTAATATATTTTTTTATAATAAAACTTAAATCATGTGCCTAATTTTACAAACCAATCTAAACCTGATTAAGAGCAAGTTTTAAATTTAAGACCGGCCCATGTCAAAAATTACATGCGTAAATTCTAAATTTCTGTTTGCGCATGTTATTTCTGGGTCTTAAAATTTAAATCAAGAGTTAAGTGTAAATACCCCTAAAACTAAAGTCGAGGTTTTATTTTCTTGTTGTACCACAGCGATAAAATCGTAATATAAAGAGTTTTTACGTACCACAACTCCATATATTAAAAATTGGAGGTGTGGTTACTACGCGACTTTCATTTATGAATCATATCCATTACTTTTGATAGAAGCATAACTATATTTCATTATTAGCCACTTAGATTGGCAGTCTGCATTTTGTTGAAATGTATGAAGGATAATAACTCCGTAAGTAATATCCGTCACAGTTGAATGATATTAACCTATTTCATTAGTTGTCAGCTGATTATATTGACACTATGTCTGTCTAACTTGATGAGAATAATTTCAATAGTTAATAATTTCAATCAGCAACGAACAAAGATAAGTTGAAATGTTAATTAAAAAAAATAAGATAAGAGCAAAATTTGTTCCAAATTTACAGTTCTTTTGCACTCTTATGTTTTTTTCTATAAACTTGGTAGTTTTTGAAATATTTGCAAAAAAACGAAAAATACCAATACTACTTGGTGGATTTTAACCAAAAGTCAATTGGTCCTCCCAATTTTTGTTAAAAGCTTAAATATGAATTTGCAGGCCGAACAGTTTAACTATAGAGACGACACAGACGCTCACACACAGACAGACACCGCTTCGAAAACAACTACTTTCTGAATGAGGGGAGGCGAAAAAGAATTTTTCCGCAAAATTCTCGATTTTGAAAATTTTCGCGATTACTATACTTTCTTTTACTTTATTAATAAAAGTAAAAAAATGTTAGTGGAATAACAAGAAAATGAAACCTAGGCTTTGAGTTCAATTTAAGTATAAAATATAAATATTATTTATTAAAAATAAAATAAAACCGCAATACAAACCATTAATAGGGAAAATTCATAATTATATTTAGCGAATTATAATTGGAGGTCGTAATAGTTGAGTAATTTTTGATGATTCATTAATTAAACATGATAAAATCAATAATATGGAATTTTTGTAATCAGTGCACGCCTACTGTATACCCAGCGGATCCTTTTGATCCCGTCGCTGATGCGGCAACGTTAAGAAAGGCCATGAAAGGATTTGGAACCGACGAACGTGCCATTATAGACGTGCTAGCCCGCAGGGGAATTGTACAACGTTTAGAAATTGCGGAAACCTTCAAAACATCCTATGGAAAGGATTTAATTTCCGAATTGAAGAGCGAGTTGGGCGGCAAATTCGAAGATGTGATTGTCGCACTTATGACTCCTTTGCCACAATTTTACGCCAAAGAATTGCATGATGCCGTTTCAGGACTTGGAACCGACGAAGAGGCAATTATCGAAATTTTGTGCACACTCTCCAATTACGGCATCAGGACCATTGCACAATTCTACGAACAAAGTATATAAATCCCTTTTCCTTCTATTAACAGTAAAATTTTCCCTTAATTGCGAGTGAAGTATTACGATTTTTTTATAGCTTATGGAAAGAACTTAGAATCCGATTTGAAAGGAGATACTTCCGGTCATTTTAAACGCCTGTTGGTATCACTCTGCCAAGGTAATCGTGATGAGAATCAAGGCGTCAACGAAGCGCAAGCCACTGCCGATGCGGAATCTTTAATAACCGCTGGAGAAGATAAATGGGGAACTGATGAAAGTCAATTTAACTCCATCCTAATCACCCGATCATACCAACAACTTCGTCAAACTTTTGCTGAATATGAGCGCCTTACTGGAAAGGACATCGAAGAATCTATAAAGAAGGAATTCTCAGGTTCTGTAGAGAAAGGATTATTAGGAATTGGTAATTAAGTTAATAAATATCATTTCTTTTGATTCTAATTTTTATTGCGTTTTTAGTTAAATGCGTGAAAAGTAAAGTTGGGTACTTTGCTGAGAGGTTACATGAAGCTATGGCTGGTATGGGTACTAAAGATAAGACTTTGATTCGCATAGTCGTTTCCCGCTCAGAAATTGATTTGGCCGATATTAAGCAAGCATTTTTAGATAAATTTGGGAAGACTTTGGAAAGTTGGATCCAAGTAAGTATTTTTTTGATTACATTGCAAAATATAAACATCTTTAACAACATTTTTTCTTATTTTTCCAACTTTTTAATCATGCCTCAATTAATGAATTGAAAATTTTAAACATTCAGCTTCTTTAACGTGTAACCTATAACTACTTATAATAATAAAAATAGTCTTATTTTCGGGTGTAATGTGCGTAAGTTGCTTCTTTATAATTGAGAAATTAATATTTCCTATTTATGGTGTTTATTTTGATTCACGTTCTGAAATTGATGGAGGTGTTAACGTAAGCGAGAGCAGGACCCGGACGACGAGTCAGTTTTATTACGAAATAATAATA
Organism: Gymnusa sp. GC000175; assembly: GCA_030264735.1. Lineage (NCBI taxonomy): Eukaryota > Metazoa > Arthropoda > Insecta > Coleoptera > Staphylinidae > Gymnusa > Gymnusa sp. GC000175. The sequence continues at coordinate 5,231 of JARJDX010059816.1, read as the reverse complement.
GTTGTTACAAGGTTCTGCTCAAATTTCAATGGTTTGCATTTTACATTTATGCATTCCTTTAGTTTAATTCTTAGACTATGATGAGAATTTGGATCTCGATGATGCACAGAGTTTACTTCGCTACAGATAAACACCACTGTAAAGTGGTATATCAAGTTTTAGACAATCGTAGAATTATGATTATTTTTAAAAAATTATTTATATATTTCGCGCTTTTAGAAATAGACAAGCTTTAATAAAAATAAAACTTTCATAAAGATACAAATAAATGTGACTCCAATACGGTGACAGTGTGCAGAGCCAAGCAACTCTAATTTGAGAATTTCTTGCTTACATGTTATGTACAATTAACTTGGATAATAAAATTATAATTAACAAAGTTAAGGCAGCTTAAGAGTTTTAGTAAAAATCTACGACATTAGTGAATTTGACTGTTAAAACTATATTCTCATGTTTAAAATATTATCTAACCTTAGCATATAAAGAAAAGTGAGTAAATAAAAAAGTAAGTAATAATCATATATATATATACAAGTTTTATGATGCTTTTAAGAAATAACTTCCTAAAGTCGTTGATTTTTATAAAATTAAAACCCATTTTTGCTGAATGAAACGAATTTTTTTCAACTAATAAGTGCCCTATATACCAACTTATAGGATGACAGTTAAAAATATTAAAACAGGGGGTCATCTTACAGACCAGATACAAAACCAATTCTAAAGCATGATATTTACCTTATAAAATTTCACCTTGTTTTTATGCAGAATCGTCCTATACACCAGTACGTTGGTTTCTAATGCTTGTAGTTAATGAAACTAATTATTGTATTGCATGAACTAACTCATTCTCCTGTGCTTGCAGGGGGATACATCGGGTGACTACAAGAGAGTCCTGCTAGCCCTGGTTGACTAAAAAATCTTCTCACTATGTACCTGCCTAAGCACATACATCGCACCTCAACAGCTTGTAACTTTTTCATCCAACAGTGTCATTAACGCACCGTTAAAAATTTTAATGTCTTGTTTTTACAGGACGATGTCGCAAGTGAAATTAAATACTTGTTGATAGCTATGACTGCCTATGGGTAAAAATGCCCATCCTTTCGTCCAACGCAGTTGGGGCTTATATTCATTCTCTTCTTATATAATGTATATTTTTCATAACTTTTTATAGCCATAAGGTGCCCTTAATGTTGTGGACATTGCATACAAATTGGGAAAATTATTTATTAAACAAATCTATTATATATTTACAAAAAAAATGGAATAAATATTTACATGTTATTTTATTTAATAAAAGATACACCAGGGGGATTTAAATATGCGACGCTGTGGGCTGACATATATCTTAAGTTTTCTTTTATATTATATTATTATATAAAAATGTAATTAATAGTGTTAAAAATTTATATTACCTTTTTGAATTTATTAAATATATGTATCGATAGAAGCTATGCTATTATATTATTTTTTAATAAATAAATATATGTAGGCTCACACATCTGCTAACCATATTTACTCAACAATAAGGCAAGGATTTTATTTCTTTTTTCTGTCATCGCCACTTTCTTGGGTCCCTTCTACAGGCTAAATGAAAATTCAAAACAACATTAAAATTAATATTCGCATTCTTTTAATAAGATCTGGAACTGCATAGTTTTTGGGTAGAAGTTTACTCATATCAAATCCAAATTACATTTTTACCTTGCTGACAGTCAGTTATGAGAACACTTGTTCACTACTTACTTGATGTCAAAATAGAGCATATTTGGCGTTCTGGGTCTTGTCAATAAGGAATTATTTTCTTGAATCAAAAATATTTATTATAGTCCAGTGGTTGGCATGCATGAATGGTTTGCCTTATGACCATAGCAGACATTGTGATAGTAACACAATAATATGTGTGCCTAAATTGCTTTGCCATGCTTTAAAATAAATAAACATTTTATTCGTATTTTGCTCTGCTTGTACATTATAATTCTACTTAGGAACTATAAAAGTTTCTACTAATTAAGCTTCCTTGACTTAAATTTGTGTAAATTTTCTTGTTTTTGGGTATAAAAATAAATTTTTTAAAGTTCATTCCGTGTGTTGGGTTTTTCTTGTAGCATATTTTAAAATCTGATCTAATCTAAAATAATCCTTATAAATCGAAATTTCCACAGTAATAATAGGCTAAATGCAGTATATTAAATATACATATTTACATGTCAGATGATAAAGGATAAAAGGATAAAACATAAATAACTCTATTTATACTTCGTTTCAAAATTCGGAAGAACACAACCCTCCTCCTTCTAATCATGAAAAAGAGTGAATATGATGTACAGGAACTATTTTAAAAATTTTGTGAAAAGATATTGTTGCGTTTTTTTGAAAAAAAAAAACGAAACTAATCGATTGGACTAAAACTTGGTATGCTCTCTTAAAATGGTGTTGACCGTATTCAAAATTGTTTCTCCATTTTCTTAAAAATCAAAATATATCCTCCTAAAGATTACAATTTTTGAAACCAATGATTATTCGTATTTGAATCAAAGCAGCTCTTGAGATTGCTTATAGCGTTTTCGACTGGTATGCACTGAATGCACTTTGATGCACTTGGTGCAAGATTTGTGTTCGGCTGGGAATTCTAGTGCGCACTTTTGCAGTTCCGCATATTCGGCTGGTTAACAAAACTAAAAAAGTGCGCACTTGGTGTGCACTTTCCGACACCGTGTCCAGTAGCTCGTGCTGGTTTAGTGCAATTTAAATGGCGTCCAAAGTTAAATATTTGGATGCATTACAATCTGATAAAGCAAAGTTATTATTGCTTGCCAACGAATTTTTTCATTGTAATAAAATTAGCATTTAATTTTATACCAAAGCGTATTTTTATTTCCAACGTAAAAATAAAATAATTTATCAAAAGTACGTTATTTAAAAACTTCAGGTACACAAAATATTAAATAAAAAAGAAACATTATTTCTAAATAAAAATAAAAAGTCAATGCCACAAACATAACCCGCACTTAATTTTCTGAAGAATTAAAAAAAATTATACTCTAATAAATATCTTTAAATAATAAGCCATAAAGAATTTTGTTAACTCTTTTATAACATTAATTTTTTAAACGCACTTATCTTGCACTTATCAAATTCGTGTTCGACTGAGACTGGTGCACTCGAGCGCACCCTAGTTTTTCTGTGCACTTATCGAAATCAGTTTGCACCCACAGAAATTTTTTCAGGGGTGGGGCAAAATAATATAGCAGCAATTTTCGGCTTCCTTTCATTCCGTCTTCTTTAATTTTTCAGGGCTCGCGTAAAAGTTTAGAATAAAATACTTGAAATCAGATATTCCAAGAGGGGGTAAGTGCCCCGTTGCCCATGCCTGCGGGCGCCCATGGTTCTGACCTTTGCCGTTTGGTTCCAGTACAGCTGGCTGATAATGTGATAATGCACAGTCTCCTAGTTCCAAGGACCAAGGGTCTCGGCGACCCCTCTAATTGCTTTCTGTAGTCAATATAAAATGCGTTTACATCGACGTTCATTGCATCGTGCGAATGTTTTGCGAAAAAATGGCTTTCCGCGTTCTAACCCTTACGAAACTCGAATTGAGCTTGGCTAGTAGGCTAACACTCGCAGTTTGCTTATATTTAAGTGTATATAATGCGGAAGAAAACATTCGGAACGCAATCATCTTACTATTATTACTACAAAGATTTCGTCTGGTCCTACAGCTTTTTTATTCTTCTGGAACTTTATAGCGCGCCTTAACTCACCCTTTGAAATAACTAGCCTTACCTAGTTTACAGTGGATGGTTGATAAAATATTCCTTCCGTCTCTAGTTTTACCCATTCTCCTTATTGTCTTTTAATACGCTGTGATGCTGTCATATTCGCTTTAAAGTGCTTCAATTTCACTACATCTTTCTAACGCCCCTTCGCTCATCTAGATGCTTCTTTCACTGCTCTATTCATCACTAGTTTTTTTTCTTCTTCTGTTCCACTACATAGATATTTCTTTCTCACTTATTCTCACTTCCTCTTCCTAAAAACTGAGCATTTTTATCTTTTTTAACGGTTACTAATGTTATACTTTACACTAGGGGTTCCCAAAGTGTGGTCCGCGGACCCCTGGGGGTCCGCGTCAAAGTTCAGGGTTTCCGCGGATCGTAATGCTCTTTAATATTTATTTTTTTGTTTGCTGCAAATCTTATTTTAAAACATAAAAGAAACTTAAGAAAAAGGTAAATTATTTAAAAAAAAAAAAATCACGATTTATGTAAACGAACCTTAAAAATTTCATTTCGTTCAAGTTTTCAAATTTTTTGAACAAAAATTTGAAAATTTTTGAACTTGCAACCTCGGCTGCGCCACTGACTAGGGGTCCGTAAAATTTTAGACAACACATAAGGGGTCCGCGATAAATTAAGTTTGGGAACCCCTGCTTTTCACAATACTTTTTCATCTATATTAAATTCAAAACCGACACTTTAGGTGACGTTCGAATTGCTCAAATGCGTAAAAAATAAGCTGAAAATAAGGTTTTCAAAGCTTAGATTTTCAGCCACTGTAATTGCCAGAATTGGATCAATTTTTTATACAGGCTGTATGAAGAGTTGTAGATTACGCCACAGTACCACCACATTTTTATAAACGGTTTAATTATTATGCAAAAATGTTAAGAATAGGCAAATTTAGAGGAAAAATAAAGAACTCGTCTAGAAAGCAGGAAATTAAAAGAAAAAAACATTTTTTTAAACTAAAAATTACCCAAATTTGACAAACTCTGATCCATTTCATTGTAAAACTTTCTAATTTAGAAAAAAATCTTTTATGTTTTTAAAAAATGCTCTAATTTAATTAAAATTTTAATAAATCACTTTAATTTTATCAAAATTTCAATAATTTTGGATCCAATTTTAGAATTTTTCTTTCACAATTTGGCCAAAATTATTTAAATCCTGATAGAAATTTCTTAAATTTGATAAAAATTGTTATAATTTATATCAAAATTATCTAAATTTTGAAGATAATTGCTATCAAGCAATTATTACAAATAAGTGTATCAAAATTTTAATAATCTTGGGTCAAATTTTAAAGATTTTTTTTTAATTAATACTAATTTTAACAAAAAACGTCCTGATTTGACCAAAACCATTTAAATCCTGATTGAAATTGATTCACAAATATTGTTATAATTAACACCAAAATCATCTAAATCTTGGCAAAACACTCAAAATTTC
>JARJDX010059803.1:0-20141 GCA_030264735.1 Gymnusa sp. GC000175 | reverse complement strand
GTTGGCCTCAAATGAAATAAAATAAATAAATAAATAAATAACCTAAAACTAATATCACAGTGACGGTGAGGGTGTAAAAGGCCCTTACCGTCAAAACAAACACAAACAAAGAAAATAAAAAGCTTAACCCTAATATCACAATGGAGACGGGGAGAATGTAAAAGCCTCTCACCGGCGGAACAAAACAAACAAGAAAAGTAAAACTTAAATCTAATATCACAGTAAAGACGGCGAGAGTGTAAAAGGCTCTCACCGCCAAGACCAACACAAACAAGAAAAGTAAAAACTTAAAACTAAATATCACAAGGGCGACATAAATGTAAAGGGTTCATGCCGCTCAGAAACAACACAACAAGAAAATAAATTATAATAAATAAAATAAAAACTAAAAAGGGGGCAATGGGGGTGTAAAGAGTCCCAATTACCCCAAGACGATACAACAAAGAAACTAAAAACAAAAGGGCAGCAGGGGTGTAAAAGTGTAAAAAAATAATTATGTTTTGCTTTATTAATTTTCTTCTTTACAGTAAAATATAATATATTTTTCTCTTATGGTTTTATACCAAAGGCCTTTTACAAAATTTTGTTTATATATTTTGCATCCTTTAAAAAACTACTGTTACTGCTTTCTAATTTATCTGTTTACGTTCTTAATCCGAAGACTTACAACTTCAATAAATGTTAATGATAACGTGTTATATTGCAACACTTCTTAATTCTTGGAGCACATTTTTTTATTAAAAAATATCATTCACATCCACAGGTTTCATTTAAATTTTTGCATTTACATTAGTTAATAAAATAAATGAAATGGAAAATGAACATTTTAAGTCTCTAATTTCACTTTTTTACATACATATATTTGTGGTTTTAAGACTTCTGTTAGTTCTTTAGCGAACAATAATTTAAATAAATTTAATGGTATTTGTTACATAATTAAAAGTAAATTTAGAAATCCTAGATCAAGAGCTATATTCTTTCCTCCTATTTGTCTATCGTTACAATAGACGTTTTAATAGATAGATTTTGTTTAAAACTACCCAAATACCCAATTAAATGGAAAAATATTTACGAAAATATAATAGAATCCATCTCTTCAAATATAACTAAATCGGGATAATGATGGCTGTATATTTACTGCCGTTTACTTTTCTAGCGGAAAGTTTTACATGCAAAAAATATTTTTCAATGCTTGTTATATGAAGCGATTTAGCTTTGTGACGATTTTATAATCAAATTGATTTTGCGGACATATTGTGAGGTTTGGGACGATAAAGGGTCATTTCCTGGCTCGTGAGTGCCAATATTTATGGCTGTAGGCAAAACGGTAGGGCGTTAAGTTGTTATTGTGAATGTTTTTTTCTTGCAATATATCATTTTGGATATTTACCGCATATTGCGAGGGGTTTATTGCGCATTGAGTTTTTGAGGCCAGGTGTAATTTAGGTTAGCGGGATATAATCGGGCAGCAATTCTATTCATAGGGTATATTAATGTCTAGTTCCATCATAACCAGGTCGATCAATCATGAATCCGAGTAAGATGTATGATGAGATAATGATGATGTTGGGGTAATTAAGTACTCGCGAATAATTAACCAGCACGTCATCGATGTATCAACCACTTAACGGAGTTTAGCAAACAGGAGTTCTGTAATTTAGATTTATAAACCTCTCAAGACGCAATTTGCAGCCAGAAGCAGCTATGAGGCCTAGGAATTAACCATCTCGCGATCCTTCATCCTGGGAACTTTCAAGACCGCACTTGACTTGACAACGTTACTTGTAAGCGAGGGAAAGTTTATTGTTAGAAAATTGGAGGTGCATGCCATGTTTATAATTAGCACTTTTATTAAAGACGTTAAAGAGTAATTTTAATGGGTAACTAGCTTTCATAACAGCATCAGCAATTTGACCCCTTTCCAGGATCATATAATAAAAGTGCTTTTAAACAATAAAAGGTACGCATAGCACCTTTTTTTCATCGCTGTCGAAAAATTAACTTTCTAGAGGAATTAAAATACTATATTTTAATTGCAGTCTGACATTTTCAGAGCTCCCTTGGGTTGTGCGATGAGTTTTTTTTATGATCAGGTTTCAGCTGTAAAACGCCACTATTGACCGTCCGACTGACATGTTTAATGCATTTTGTGGAATGGCCAATGCCGACGATCACACAAAAAGGCTTTTCTCTTGAAATCGATGCGCAAATACACGTCACATTACCTCACATCCAATTCTAGCTTTCCTTTCTAACTTTGAGACTTTATAGCAAATGGATACTTTTAATTGGTGGATTAATGAAAAATTTATTGGCATTATCCTTTCTGCTACGATCAGCGCAATTCTTGTCTGGGGAGATATCTCCGAGCAAATCTTATTTTATCAATTCATATTTAATTGAAATTCTAATGCTGAGAAGCCTCACCAATCAAACTGAATATTAAAGTTAACCACTTCCTCTCATAAAAAATTCAACGACCAATTAATTGCAATTTGATAAGTTTCTTTCGATTATAAACTTCCCTTTGATATTTTACAGTCCCATTAAAAGTAACAGATTAACAGAGAGGAGAAGAGACAATGTTGTACAGAGATAAGATACGAGCCATCATTTACAACGAGCAGCCTTTAAATTTATTCGCGCAATTCCCCAAGACATGTACAGATAACGGCGCACGGTATTTTTACGAAAAGAATTTGTTTTTAATTTATTACCCATTGCACCTTGCATATTTTAATTTGCTCTTCTACTGTATTACACCCAACATCCCTCAAGAATTTTTTAGTACAAATTAAAAACCGCTTGCACCAATTTATTACAAAAAAGAAACATTTTCTCATGCGATTAAAATAATTAAATTATTTAAAATACTACTATTTCCCTTATTTATCATTTTATATCTAAATTAATAGTTTTTGCCCCATAAAATCTACCTATTACTATATTTTTAATTAAATGGAAAGGAATAAAAAAATTATTTTCGTACGTGAGGAATCGTGATTCTGATATATGTAATGCGGAATTATTTGGGATGTAAATGTGCATGTAAGACGCATCTGAATGTGTTTAATCGGTGTATGGGTAGCTAATTAATATAATTCATTAAGAGAGCTGGAGGGTATGTAATTTATGCACGCGTTGGTTTGTTTCCGCATGACGTGAATGGTTCAAGACCTACCATGTGCAGACTTAACAAACAACGCGAACTGAGCGAGGCTGTCTGTTTTCGGGGGTGATTTTGTGTGCTGGGGCGTTGATAGATCGTCGCTGCCGCAACTCGTCGAACATCGCGTTCCCGTGTACGACCACGCGACGGATTAGCTCAGATTTAGTTTCACTTGCTTGATTGCACCAGAATACAAATTGATTTTGGCTTCTGGACATTAAGTCCGGATTAGGACCAACTTCCACTGGAATCTCTGTGTTTACTCTTGTTATTTTCGTGTAAGCTTGTTTTACTTACAAGTTTTAAAATGTTACGGAACATTTACACCATTCTGTTGCTCTTACAAACATATCACAATCCATTGATGCTACTGGACATTGAGACGATGTATATTCTAGTATAAACAAGCAATGATATATAAATGTAAACGCAGCTTTGTGCATTATCAACACCATTGTTAAGCTTTTGTTTTCTCAAAGACTATACAAACTACATTCACAGTAATAATATATACCGTATTTCACTTAAACCTTACATGCGCCTTAATTTAAAATTTATCTAAAATATACATTTTTTAGTGACAACATTAAAAATCCGAAGTAATGTTAAGTAAAATTATATTCATATTAAATTTTACGTTGAGGTTTTAACATTTATCAAGTTGAAAGCTTAAGTACATGTTTAATTTAACTGCTAATAATCGTTCTCCAAGTCGTTGCTGACAACAATTATAACTTGTAATCTAGAAACCCTTCACTTATATTTTGGGACTTTTAAATTAGATCTGAAAGTTGTATTCAACTGGAAAATAGGCAAGTCTATTTCAAGGGGTTGTTTTTACAGAAACCGCCTTGTAATAAATGAATGCATACCAAAATGGAAATATGCAGATTTCTCTAGGCAGATGCAAACAAAGACACCGACACTGCATTGATTGGCTTAAAATAATGTGGATTTAAAGGAAAATATACCTGATATAATGTAATATAATTTATGTTTATATTATCTTACTAATAAAACTAATCTTACCTGCCAACTTAAACTGTGCCCCACTTTTATTTAAAAAAATTAAAAATAATTTTAATATTTATTATACACTAAATAACAACTGTTCATTCGTTTCGAATTTACAGAGATATTCATGAGTAATTCATATATAATCATGCATTGTGTGACTGAATAGACATATTTGTGAGGTTATGTTTCGTTGGCAGATATCGCATATGAATTCCGCAGCACTCCTTTTCGTTTCGTTTTTAAGTTCTTAAGAGATTCGGGCAGTTGATCTTTGTACCCCTTTCATCGACCTCCCTGTTTCCTTCTACCAACTCCCCCGTACAGCAATAATTTTGGTATTCCGCTTTGATCCTTACAGACCACGTGGCTTGACCAAGTCTAGCTGGCTGACGTCTTATAGATTCGCAGAAGTATCTCCCACTTGAAAGTGGGAGTGGCAGCGCTGTCTTGAAGAAAAGAACTGTACAGTCTCTAAAAAGGATTTTTCGCCCAAGGCCCGTGACACAATGCCAAATTTTATTTAATTTTTTTTTAAAGTATTTTGTACCCTTGCAACTTGGAAACATATATTCTATAAAAAATGTTGTGCGTACAAATTTAAAACTTGTTTTAAAAAGTCCACAATTTTGTACAAAATATGCGTATAAAAACTTGCGCAATCGATCACAGCTGATAGTTTTGCTCTTGGAGTAGTGTGGAGTCAGGGGAAGGTTTAGTTACTCTATGAGTCAGAGTGATTTCTCGTTGACAAACAATTCAAATTTATAGTTTGAAAGGTTATAAACACAACACGTCCGCTGAATTGGAGAATAAAGTTGACATGCGGGGGTACAGTCGTTTGTTTTTTAATCTTAAAAGGCGGCCTCGGTTATTTTTTTTAAAGCGTCGAAAAGCACTTGTTGCGACCTTTAATTTTCCAACGGCAATTTTCTCAATAACATTTCTGTGAGGATCAAAAGGGGGAAAAACGTTTTTGATTTTTTGAAGAAAACGGAAAATTTTCAAAGGTAAATCGAGGTGAACCGAATTGCTAGGATCGCCTTGAGCCATAGAACTTTTTTCTAGATACTTAGACGATCTTTTAGTTTCAGTTGACTTTTTTTTGTAAAATCCGTACTTTTCGTGAAATCGTCCTTTGTTTTTTCAACTTTTAAGACTCCGCGACGCTGGACGGTCGGCCTAAAAAAAAATTTTTGTGGTCCTGGAAAGGGGGTGATAATCGTATATTTTAATTTGTCAAAAATACATCCACTAATGAAAAATTATTTGGGTAAATATTAGTTAATTAAAATTTTCCCTTGGAATGTACTTATGCAGCAATTGCCATTCGCGATTCTCTGTCTCTTTTACCCTTCTCAGGCTTCTGCGCATTTCACATGCCACTATATAGCGGTCAGGGTGTAGTTTGGAATCCATACTACATCATGCACAAAAATGCATTAGAAAGTGTACATATTCGATTTCTCAAATATCTTTATAAATTTAAACATGGGATATATCCAGATAGAGAAACAATAAGTAATAAACAATTACTTTCGAAGTTTTCTCAAAAAAGTCTCAGTGACATTCGCAAAATTATTGGACAAAAATTTCTCTTCAAAATTGTTGATAAATTCACGTGTTAGTGCTACATTTTTAATTAATAAAACTAGAGTGAATGCATACCATAACTCACCCATAAACACAATGTGCCGAAATTACAACAAAATCAAGTATCAGATATTGATATTTTTAATTACGGTGCGTTTAATAAAAGCGTACAAAGACTATAACTTTTAAATATTTTTTTATTATTATTCATATTTCAATTTCTACTTAATGTTGTTGTATTTTTTTTTAATTAATTGTATTATTTAAGTTTATATACAACTAAGATTTTTTCGCTGTAATTGAAAACTATGTTATTGTTGGAAAAAAAACTATTATTATTATTAACATGTCAAAAATTACAAAGAGGACATCAACTAAATATTGTAGTGTGCCTCAGTGCACACATGTAGAAAAAACATTAGAATGCATGTTATTTCCTTGAAGTTAGCAAATGAGATTAAGATGGCAACTAGTATTAAAGATGGGAAAACCAATTCCTCTATGAGGAAAACTCATAAGTAATACAATGTATGCCTGTAAAAAGCATTTTAGAGCGTGAAATATTTGTTTAGGTATATTATATTATACCTAATTAATATTTATTATTAGGATCTTCCGATAAAGGTAAAAATGAAAACATTATTTCCCTCCTAGAACCTTATTATGATCACATTGGGGTGATTATGGGGTTTTAAATAGAAAATAAATGGTCAGAAGTAGATGAAAAATTAATTAGGCGTCCCTTTCTAAGAAAGCAAACACATTTGACAAAGCAACAGCCAAATAATAAAAAAAATATAAAAAATGAAAGTTATTGTTTCGTTTTACAGGTTCTTAATACTGCAAAAATTGAATTACATGTGGAAGAGTTCATATGTGTGGAAAGGGCAATACAAAGAATGCAGTGGTCTTTGCTTCCCTACATAGATAAATTTTCAGTAATTATTTGTGCCCTGGTAAATTTGCCAAATCTAATTCTAGATGATGATAAATTTTAACACAGATTTACTTTATATAATGTTTAATATATATATGTTTTTATATATTAAAAAGGCTACCTATTCTATAAGAGGACAGTTTCAGTCCCCTCAATATATTAAAATATCACAAAGTGGTATAATTGACATTTATTTTACCATCTTGTACAACCCACAATGTAAACCAAATGACAAATAAATGTAAACAAACAATCCATACCGCCTTTGTAGCCATATTGCCAAAATTCGAAACGCCATCCAGCAAGCTCGTAGGCGGCGAATAATAAAAAAAAAATGTTTGTCAAAAAAATCACAATAAAAATAGAAAAAGATGTAAAATACAATTAAAATTCAGTTAAATTTGCATATATTCAATTTGGCACTTAAGGGTGTATAGGAGGTATGTCAAAATATTACGAAATGAATAAAATTTTGATAGAATATTTCCTAGTCAATTATAAAGCCACTGATCTAATCCAATGGAAATTCAGCATAATGAATTAAATACATTACAAATGTACAATCAAATGGCACAAAATTATTAGATTCTGTAATTTCGGCTTTTTTGAACTGATTTTGCATAGTTTTATTAATATTCACTAAATGGTTGTCAAGAAAAAAATAAAAAATCATTCGAAAACCTCATTTTAACCCGACAAATCAGTGGATGTCTAATAAGATTGCGCAACACTGTAACCAGCTGGGAACTAAAAACATTCCTATAATGCAAATAAATTTTAATTGTCAATATTTCTCTCTTTACCATGTAAAAGAAAGGTATACCAAGATCACTAAGATACCAATTTACAAAACCAACAGCGTTGTCACGTTTTCTGACTTTTCGAGCACGCTGAATTATTATATTTAAAAATATTTTTATGGATAATTATCAAAAATAAATAATATTTAGATGCTTTAATTAATATTAAAGTAAAATTAAAAACTTTATTTTCACAATTAATAAAGATTTAAAAAAAATTGTCGTTAAGTTTAAGAAATTCCCTGTCAAAAGTTATTTAAAATTTTTTTAAAATATATTTTTTTTTTCAATTTTACCTGCCACTGTGAATGGGAACCAATTATTAAAGTTTTGTCAAAATTATGTTCGGCTCAGAATAAACGTAAATATTAACAATTAATAAAGCACGCGGTACTATATTTAGGATCAACAAAAAAAAAACGTCTCACAAACTAATCATACACAGGTTTTGTTTAAATGTGAATATAAACAATTAATAAAGTAATATAACCCAAACACATATATATTCAAGATCAACTTCGTGCTTATGTTTCAACGTCGAAAAATCAGGCGGCTATGAGTCAACTCTACAACACATGCATAATCTATCGTAATAATGTCGCAACAAAAAAACGTTAGCCGATGCATGAATCAATTTATAGTTTTGCACGATTAGATTAAAAAAATACACACCCAGCGCCACATATTGGGATGTAGGCGGGGATTTAAAATACGCGCCTGTGTATAACTGGTGGCCTATGAAGGCGACCAATAAACCGCTACAATTTTAATGTATCGTTACATCTGCTTTACCATGATAACTCGTTTGTAGTTTAGTGTCCAGGTGTATATATAGGTTTGTATTGGTCATCAATTGATTGATATTTTTTTGTGGTTTTAGACTAAACAGCATATTTACTGATATAGGCATATATAAACTTTATTTCTTAGAATTAAACCATATTTTTGCCTTTTCTTGGACAAGCTTATTTGATCTAAGCTCAATAAGGGTATGATCTTTGAATATTAGCGTGATTTCGTCCACGAAAAGGATTGATTTAGCGTATGAAGGAAAATCTTTATGTATAAAAGGAATAGAAAGGGACCAAATATGAAGCCCTGAGGTAGACTATAATGAATTCCTAACTTTTCAAAGATACTTTTATTCCGAAAGACACTTTGTGTTCTTTTTTCTAGTTTTTTTTAGGGAAAATATCCTAAAGGGATTTGCAACTGTTCTTATCGAAATTATATCTTTATAGTTTAACAAGAAAAATATCTTGAGGCACACATTCAAAACCGTTGCCAATAATATATCATTGAATTTATAGTATTTGATGGATTCATCTATAAAATTTTGTCGTTGATAGACCTTCGCGAAAACCGAACTAAATCTCTGATAGTAGGCAGATAATGTGTTATTATTTAATCCTTAAACAGTAATCCTTAAACAGTTATTCAAATTTTAGAAAATACATGTGTGTCGGAGGATAGTTGTTTAATTCTGCTTCTGTCTCCTTTTCTCTTGTGAGAAGAATTATAATTGTTTCTAGAAAAGAAAATAACAATAAGCATTTTTTTATAATATAAACCCAAGTAGCAAAACGCACAATACAAATACTATACCTTGCATTGTTAAATTTGACCAAAAAGTAATAAATTGCAAGTAATATAATATATCGTTGACAACGTTATTAATATGACCGAAGATATATAAATAACTTTATATATTTACATTATTTATAAAAATAACAACTATTACCACAGTAGTATTCATTTTTTATGCAGAATCATGTTAACTAAATAAATATAATATTTATGCGTTTACATCGATAAAAATAAACATTTTGTTTATTTATTGGTAGTTATAAACATCCACTGCGTTTATACATGTCAGTAAAAACAAACAAAACTCAGAGGGTGCATATACTACACCTCCCCTATGCGTGTAACATTTGAATCTCGAATACATTTTATATGTAAATACAATTCAATAAATTGTGGAAATGTGACAAATAAAGAAGAAAACACATTGCAATGGGAAACAAAAAATATTTACAGGATGAAAAAGTTGAGTAATAAAACGCCTTGAATTTATATTGTTAATTTCTTTATAAAACGTTAGGATTGCTCCATGAGTTCTGTTGGTCATTCATGCTTCTTTGTCATATACCACAATCGTCTTGTATATCTTTATTTTTGTGCTGCGAGAGTCTTTATGGCGCAGTCTTGTGTGTAGGCTAAAGAGGCATCTATTTCGGAGCATAATTTGGTTAATAAGAACGTCGGATATATTATTTTTGTTTGAATTCAAATTTTTGAACGTGGCTATTTAAGTTGATTCTCTCCACAGGGAACTTTGGGTTTAATTTCCCTGTCTTTTCTTGTGAGTGCCAGATATTTTTGGTCTTACTACTGGAGTACAATTTTTTAGCTGCATTTTACAGTGGGACAGAGCATTTCTTAATTTTCTCGGTGATTTTTCAACTGAAAGCTATTTAAACAATTGTTTTAATAAATATTGTGTCTCTATCACCATTTCCTGTTGCTCTTACTGCTTATTCTGATGCTAAGCTGAATAAAATCGTCGACAGTGCATCATCTTGTCGTAGCTCCATTTTCAGTAAGAAACTCCCAGTTAGTTCACCTTGTATTTTCACTTTGTATTTAGTTTGTCGTAGTGTCATTTCTAGTTAATTATCTTAGTAAGAAGACCAAACTCTTTCATACCGAACAGCTGGTCTCGGTGTATGCTATTGAGTGCGTGTTTAAAAACAATAAAAAGTTGGTGCATTTCGATGTTGTACTCACAGCTTTTCTCCAGTATGGTCCTTATGCAGAAGATTTGGTCCGTCCCTCCAAAATCCATACTGGTAATCTCCTTTGCAATTATCTTATGCAGCATGCTAGGTAATACTTTGTACATTACATTCAGCAGTAATATGCCCCTATAGTTAATATATTTCTTACTTGTGGTTTACGATTATAATTGCTTTGTTTCATTCTTCGGGCAACCGCTCCGGTCACACTTCTAATATCAATTCATGGATTTCTTCGCTTCGGTGGTTTTTGTTTTTAATATGGGCTATTGCTTTTCTTGTTTCTGAATATGTCAACTCTTGTATCCATGGTATTGTTAGCTGGATAGCGCTTTTGTTTGCCGTGTCTGCAATAATTGTTCTGTTGAGAATATCATGAAAGTATTTCGCCCACAGGTTTAGAATTTCCTCTTTTTCTGTAAGGATGTTATCATCGATTTCTGCAGCTATACTTCTTGGTTGAAACTTTTTTTGACACCGGCTATATTCTTGTAAAATTTTCGTATCCTGTTGTGGTCATTAATTTGGTCAAGTTCTCTTATCCTTTTTTTCTTAGTCGCTCTTCGTTAGTCCGAAGAAATTTGTTGCAATCCTTTCTGCGCATTTCGTACTCTTGATGTGTTGTTTAAGTTCAACTTTGTTGCATTTTACCCCTTGCATATATATTTTCTTGGCATTCGGAGTCAAACCAGTTATTCGTTTTTTTGTTTTTGAGTTGCTCCTATTTTTGTTTTAGCTGCAGTAGTCACTGCTTTTTGATGCACTGCTATTTTCAATCTTTGTCATCCTAAGTGGTGTTTTGATTACTGTGTAGCAGCATATCAACCTTTTTGTAATAAAATTCTGGAACTTGGTTGTCATTTTTCTCCACAGCTTGTTTCGTATTTTCTTTTCTTTTTTGTTAGGATATTTAATAGGTGTCTAGCATCTATCATGTGGTCAATCTAATTCTTATGACTCGTTGGAGATATTCAGATTACTAATGTATCTCCTTATAGTTAAATATAGTACTGGCAATTATCATATTTTGTCTTATAGAGCGTAGAGACTTGACATTGGAACAATAAAGCTTAAGTTTACGGATGAGTCTGGTTTCGTTCACCAGAAAGGCGAGAATATATGTGGTAAGGGTCCGGTGAATAATTTTCAACATGCTGTATGTTTCCAAGAGTGTTATTTAAAGGAGGCACTTTAATGGTGTGGGCTGGTGTTTCACTGAACGCGAAAACTGAGATTGAAAATGGTGCCTTGACAGCTATTAGGTACATCAACGAGTGTTTAGCTGAGCACGTCGTAGCATTTTCTCCAATCCTAGGTGAGAACTTTACTTTAATGCATGATAACGCTCAACCGTGCACCGCACAGGTGATTGAGCAATATTTGGATAAGGTTAAAATCCGTCGTTTGCAATGGCTAGCTTAAAGCCCGAACTTAAATCCTATATCTGGGATTCATTAGGAGGACGTGTACTTTCTTTAATTGTCGTCATTAGTTTTTATGGATTTTTTATTAGCCGGAGTGCGCTAGTCCGGAGAATACGTAGTATAGATACATTTTAAAAGCTTATTTTTTTGTTTGGATCTAAGTTTTGCATCCGGTTTACAAAAACGGTAATTACTCAAAATGGTTTGATCCTTTTAAGTTCTCACACTAGACCTGCGCTGTTAAGGAGCTCGATAGCCATCAAATTTACATGGTTATCTAGTTGATACTAGTTACTTTTTGTCGATTGTCTGGTCCTGGTAAAGATTTTTGTTTTTGAATTTTTAAGATGCAGTAAACGATATTCCTTAGCACTTTATTTTGGAAGCGCTGGATCACTTGAATGTTAGTTACTCTTTTCTGCACAACCCTCAACCTTAATTTCTTTTTACGAAGTTTATTGATTTTAAATTATTAAGTTTGATACACCACTTATAATTGCATTTACGAAGTTTAGTTAGTAATCTTGTTTAATGCATTTACTTTCTTTACAGCTTCCTCATGAAAACTAATGGAAAGTAAGATAGTAGTGTCATTTACAAAAGTGGCAATAGTCTTATTTTTCTTACTAGAAATATTACTTGTGTAAAGTATATACAGGCTTCGGAATCATATACTTTCTTCTAATAGTCCTGCATTATTTTTACTAGGTTCAAAATTAGCTTCTTTCTGCTTAAGTCTAAAATATCTATCTGAAGAAAATTTGTAGGACTCAAGAAAGGCAAAAATTTGTTTATTATAATACGGGATTATGAATAATGGCCTACCATTTTAAAATCAATTTTATTTGGCTAAAGCTGAGCTTATAATCTAATTATGATGTATCCTTAATGGTTAAAAATGCGCACCCTAATTTGCTAAAATATTTTAAATGGCAATTATGAAAATTGATTTGATAAATTCTCATATAAAAAATGAGTTTGTTTTTTACACTGTTTGTTAACTTGAGTCATATTTAAAAGTAGTTTTACATTATATTTATGTAGAAAGCAAACGATTTTGTTCATGCAGTTTTCTAGATATGGAAAAAAGACAACGCTTTTCAAATACTTTACTGTATATAATACTCGTATTTCTTGTGATATTTTACCAGATTTTGGTATTATCAAATTTTTAGCTGTTGTTCACACCATAGGGAAATAAATAAGCAAAAAGTGTAATCAGACGAGTCGGTATTACTATAGCGTTTTGTGGAGTTGTTTTAAAACTTTTTTAGTTATAAAGTCAATTCAAGGATATATTTTGAGGTTAATATTTTTTTATAATGTCCTTGGATATTTTTTGGGCAAAGTGGGTGTACTTTAAATAATTCTATCTAAGGTAACGTTAGGTCTATGTAACCTTCCTCTCTGTGTTTGGGTTGCAAACAAAAGAATTTTGTTCCATTGACATTTTCCATATGATTGGAGGGATTTGCATTAATGTCGATCTTTCAGGTAGTAGATGCTTTTTGATGTTAAACAAATGAAACCACACTAACGCAACCATAATTAAATATATAATTTTATCCCCAATACGAGTTGCTAAATTTGCGCTTACGTCAATCTGTGGAAATTCTGTGAGATGTAAATTTTCCTACTTTCAGGTTTAAGTCGCGTAAAAAAATTTACATCGATTCAAGTCGCGAAAGCTTAAATTCTAAATTCTGTGAGATGCTCGTTTTGCAAAATGGAATTGCTAATCTTGTTAAGTTTATATCTAAATAAAAATAAAATAAATGTTGCTTATGGTTTTATATCAAACAACACTTAATTTTTATTAAATTTGTTAGAGTTTAGAAAATCTTATATTATGAGCAAAAATAAATAACTTTTCTATAAAAACTTTTCTTTATTATACTTCAAATTAATTCAAGTAGCAATTTCAGATTTTCAGCGCAGATTTTATTTGCAATAAGGAATTAAATGATCCAAATAGTCCGTAATATAAAGTTACTATTATTCCTCTTGAATATTTACATATTTACTATTATTCCTTTGTATTCAAACATTTTTATTATCGTTGTAACCATTTTTAAGGACACAATAACTGAAGTTAAACCATATTAAAATCATTAACTAAAAATTCGGCAAAGAGAACAAAACAAATTAAAAATTCCAGGCATGCATATAAATAAAGTATATAGTAAAGTAGTATTTGCTTTTCTATTCAGTAAATAAATTTTATATTTAACACCGGAATATTTTTATCTACATGCAGCATGTTAATTATTTGTAAGTGATTATATACTCATTATTACAATTTTTAAACATGCTTAATAAAACAAATCATAATAGAATATAAATTTTATTAGCTGTAAGTTGTGAGTAGAATTAATTAGTAAGGAGGAAGTTGGAAAAAGGTATACAAATGTGGAATAATTAAGAATGCTTAATAAATATGAGAAGGTGATCATTAAATAACATAAATTTAAATCAAGTACAATTTTAAATAGAATTCTAAAGATGCATATAATTAATTTGGAATATAGATTTTTAAAAATGCCTCACATAATAAAGCCGGGCTCCCAAAACTAAAATTTTGCAGGACCAGAAATGTAACATGTGTTGCACAAATTTAATATTTATACAAAAGCCATAATAATGCAGTGTGGTGACTTATGCGACGCAACATAGGTATTTTAGAACTCAATTCTTAATGTTACTTGCTTCCGTAATATTTTTAAAGCAGAAGTCTATTTTTCCACTCAACTTTACCGCAAGCAAAAAAAAGTTCATAAAAAAATGTTTTTGATAAAAGTTCTTACAATTTTTACAGTTAATTATTTAAACTTTTTTAAAATATTTTTTCTCTACAATGCAAAAAGCTAATAAAATGATACCACTTCCGGTTTATCGATTTAACCGCAAAAATATGCTTTGTGTGCCTAGGAGTTCAACTGTCTTCGAGTCCACCTGGGGAAATTCCAGGTACACCTTGTTACAAGCAATGTGTAATATTTGTTTTATTTCTAATTAATTTAATTTAGTTTTTGTTTTATATGCAATATACGAGTTATACTTATTGTTGCGATTTATTTACAATATTTGTTTGGTAATTGCTTTTATTTTGGACAATTGACCACACTTAAACCTACCATAAGTTTTTTTTTGTAAAATATTTTCCTGCAAATGCAAAAATTTGCACACCCGATTGTTTTTACTCTTTTAGCAAACCACACTCACTGAATCTAAGCAGTTGATTCCAACCAATTATCAACAACAAAACGTTGTTATAAACATACATTTTTCTGTCGTTACTTATTTCAAGATTAAGAATACAATCAATGTATTGTATTCTTAATCTTGAAATAATTGGGGGAAATATAACTTTTAGACTTCGTTGTTATTAAAAAGCACAAGAAATATTAGGAAAAATAGCACATCACAATTTTTTTTTAAAAAGATTCCAATATACTGTTGTTTTAGCAGACACTGTTTAAATAGAATTTTTTATTTATTCAACATATTAAAAGGTGCATCGTCCATTTTTAATGGCATAAAAGAACCTGTCCTTTGTCCTGATTTGTATAATTTGTGCAAATTCTCAAATATATTTCATACCAAACCCACCGTGGATCTTGCTTGGTGTTATTAAACGTCTAGACCAGACTAAATTGGGAAACCTAGCCCACACTTTCATGCTGCAGATTCGACGACATTTTCGAAGAATATCCCCATACACAAGCCATAACTTCTATTGTCACTTTTTATTGCTTTTCTTTTCCGATTCCCCAAATGCTTTTTATCTCTCTTTATGAGGTGATTTTAGTTCTTTTACATATGCATGTTTTTATTCTATAATGGAAATTGATGCCAGATATTGTTGTCTTTTTGCTATCATATAACCTACAGTACCGTGTGCCTTGAAACCCATACCAACACTATTGTAATTCTTGTTGCCACGATTTAATTTTTTTTTGGCATTTCTAGATTTATTCTGACTTAATTTCGCACCCGTTAAGTAAAGCCAGTGCGGTTGTACTGTCTGTGGCTATTTGGATGATCTTATGTAACTGGGACGAAAGAATCTTGGTTTTAATATAAACGTGAGTTATCTAAATAATCTACGATTTGCCGACGATATTGTCATAATTGCTTAAATCGAGGAGGAGCTTAAACTTATGCTGAAAGAGCTCACAGCAAGAAATAATGCAGTAGGCTTGAAGATAAATATATCCAAAACAAAAATAATAAGCAGCCAATAAATAAAAATAAAAATAAACAATAACGAAATTGAAAACGTTAACAAATATATCTATCTTGGACAAACCATATCGTTAAATAACCGGACAGATAACGATATTAAAAAAAGAATCCAATCTGAATGGACAAAATTTTGGACACTTAAGAACATTATGAAAGGCAAATATTCGATGCGAAAAAATTTTGATCTATGAATATCACCCGTACTCAACTATGGAAGTTAAACGTGGGCCTTGACAAGAACACAAGAAAACAAAATTAATATATGCCAAAACAAAATGGAAAGAAGTATACTGGGACTAAAACTAAGCCAAAGAGTAACCATCCAAGAAATAAAACGAAGAACAGAAAAAGCAAAAGTAGCACAAACAATAAAAATATTAAAATGGTCGTGGGCAGGCCACGTAGCCGGAAAGAACAAAAATAGTTGGTGCAGATATTTAACAGAATGGACGCCAAGGGAGAGCACGAGAAGCAGAGAAAGGCAATGCAAAAGATGGTGTGACGAAATTACCTCCATTTCGGGGAACCTATGAATACGAAAAGCATGAAATAGACAAGAATGGCTATCTCTGGGGAAGGCCTATGCTCAATCATTGGGTAAGAAATTTGAATACACATTTAATTTAATTTATATTGAATAACATTTAATTTATATTTTATTTTATTTTACATAACTTGTTAATAAAGGCTAATAATATTAATAAAAATTTAATTCTTAAAGACGTGTAAGGTGACATCTTTTATATTATTGTCTCTTATCCATGTTGTTCGCATGCGGTCTTAAAGTGTGATGTGCAGCATTCGTCTTTCCAGGGTCTTCTTGAGCTGTTATCCGTTTGTTTAGCATAGTTTTAGTAAGTGTCTAGGTTTCTATACCATATGTCAATATGGGGATAACGACTTGGTAAACTACTTTGGTTTATAGGTTTTGCCAAGTTTGCCAAATGTTACCCATCCCATTCTTATTCTTAAAATAATTTCGTCCGCTTGGCTCTCTTTGTTTGGTTTTATTATTTAACATAGATAAATGTATTGGTTTACATCTTCCGGGAGAGAATTAACAAGTTTAGATCCAATTGGTTTGTCATGTCGTTAGTCTTTTAGGCGTCTATATTTAGGCTTACCGTCATGGATGCTCGTTATATTTTACTTTTTTAAAGATATCTTCCATTGTTGTAATAAAAAAATTTGGTGAGATGTTGACGCCCTGCGTTACACCTCTTTTCAGTGATGCGTTCTTGTAGAAATTATGTAACAGGATTACATTTCTTTGACCTATCCTGCAGTTATATAAGGCTTCTTCTGCTGCCCACAATTCTAAGAAATTAAAAGCCTTTTCGTTGTCTAAGAATAATACATATACCGGTATTTGGTATTCCATAGCTTTTCGAAAGATTATTATTATTGTTAGCAGACGGTCGCAAATGCTATTGACTTTTCTAAAGTATAATTAAGAAAGTAGTGTGATTGGTCGATAGTTCCCAATGTAATGCCTGTCCCCATTTTTGTGTAACACTATTGTTGTTGCTTCCTTCCACTCGTTGGGTATATTTTCTTCGTCCAGGTACTGAGTAAATAGTGACTTTAGGACGTCTACTACTATCTTTTCACCGTGTTTTAAAGTTTTTTTTAGGATTCCATCTTTTTAGATGCCTTGTTATTTTTTGCCCCGTTTAGTGCTACTATTATTTCGTGTAAGTCTGAATGGTGGTGTTTGGTATTTACCTTCATTGGCTAGTATCCTTCTCTATTTTAGGAGGTCATCAGTGCTGCAGGAGAATAGGTTGCTGTCGGGGTTAGATTTTTTTGCGGTTTTTACACAAATCTTTGGTAATAGTGTTGGTAATTATTTTGATTATTTGCTCTCTCTTGTACGTATTCCCTGGCAGTTTTTTCTGAGAATTTCTTTGAGTTCCTCCTGCTTTTCTTCTAATTTTTGAAGGTTTAGGTATAGATATTTTGATTTAATCCACTTCTTTTTTTTTCATCTTGTGGTTTAATATTACATTCGCTCTTATTAACCATTTTTTTTATATAATTGTCAGGTTTTTGATTAGTAGAACTTAGTCCTGTCGAGATTTTGACTTGTCGGTATTTGAACTGTTACGATTTTGATTGCCGGGTTTTTGAAACAAACCCAATCAAAGTATTTACCAACGTTTAGATTATACCATTAAATAGAAATGAATAATCAAAGAAAAATAAGGAAATGTTTTGATTATTATGGTAGTATTATTTAAAATGCTTTTTATGACATTGCTTTACGATAGTTTTTTGGGTTGTTTGTAAACCATATTTCCATTATGATTTAAATATTTTTTACTAAATTTAAATATTTTTAAATTTAGTAATTTATAGTTACGTCTATAAGTTTACTGTTTAAGTGAGTTACTTAATAGCTAAAAACAGAATATAAAATACCTTTAAAATTGATTTATATATTATTATATTATTCATTTTTATTATAGATTAGGAACTAAAACATAAAATAAAGATAATTGATAACCCTTACTAACTATCGACCCATATGAGTAATTCAAAATATAATTTATACCAATTTATAACATTCTCGCTTAAAGCTTTACGTTTTAATATGGTTTCTAATAGAAATTTCATTGAGAAAACACTATAATAATTGTTGTTGCTGTTGTTGTTAAATAAGCTTGAACTTTGGATTATTATTATTATGCAAGTCTTCTTAAACTACTAATAGCATTAAACTTGAAAGTTTAATAACCTTCTTACGAAACATGGCCCGTGTCATGGAACAATCCTTTTTTACTACATGATACCTCTCTGGCTCTCTGAATTTATGTAATTCAATGAGATATTAGGGCGGATCATGTAAGGATTCCCGGGTCTTGTATTTAATTGGATTTTCATAGTTCGGAAAAATTCATTTCAGCAGGATATAGGGGTGCTTTCATTTTACACGCGCATTTATTTTATTACTTTTAATATTTACAATTGAGAACGAAGCTGCATCTATAGGAATGCTATTTGATTAACTGCTCCATTTGATTTAATATTTTTTGTAATATATTCTGTAGACTAGAATTATTTCAAAATATTTTTATCCAATAAAAAATAAAATCTTATATTATATCCCGATACTTTTATTAACACAAACGTAAAAGGTGTTACAAAAAATGTAATTTTATTTATTCGTTAAATAAATATCTAATATAACTTCGATATTTTGGGGTTTGCATATTGACTTTTATAACGTAACAAAGTTATCTAAATGGTAATTTATACGCTACTGCTTACTTCTTAATAAACAGAATAATAACGAGAATATTCTGAAGCTGCATGTCAAAATATATCAATATTCTTCATTTTACACTGAGTTTTAATTAAAAAAGTTTTGTTTAAATAATATTTGATGTATTGTTTTTTTAAAATGAATAGTTTTTTCAACAAACGTGAACAGCAGGAGTTATGATTACCTTTTTCATTTAATTTTAATTTATGTAATTTATTTTATTCTTGGCCAATTGTGCGGGATGTAAACTGTTTTCTGAGGAAATTTCCAGTGGAAGTCTCTGAATCTTGACTTATGTCCCGGCCTAATTTTTCCCTCGATATTTATTTTCATATTAAAACTAAAACCTTAATATGTTATTGAAAGAGTGAAACCATAGAGTGGCCAAAGCATGAAACACGAATAGATTTCAGTAAATCAAGATTTGTCCAGTTTTGGTACACAAGAGATGAGATGTTATGCTTGACGGTTTAGATTTTATATCTCCGGAAATCTTGGGGAAAATTTAGTAATATTATTCTTTACATTTATAGCGCCCTTGTGATATTTAGTTTTCTTGTTGGTGTTTGTCTTGTAAGTGAGAGCTTTTTACTCTTTCAACATTAAATAGGTTTTAGATTTTCTTTATTTAATTATTTTACAGTATTGTTTGGCTGTCTTTATAACCACCTTTAAGTTATTTGTATATGTCAGTGGCATAAGAAATATTAAAATAAAAAAGTATTTTATACTTTTACTTTCATTTAAAAAGTAAATTAAATTACTTTCATTTACAAAGTAAATTAAAGTATTGTAATCGCGACAAATTTCAAAATCGAGATTTTTGCGGAAATATCCGTTTTCGACCTCCCTCATTCAAAAAAAGGTGATTTCGAAGTGGTGTCTGTCTGTCTGTC
>JARJDX010059745.1:0-20979 GCA_030264735.1 Gymnusa sp. GC000175 | reverse complement strand
TTTGCGAGCATATACCAAACGCTAGCAGACTTAGCACCACCTGATCCCAGCTGGCATAGGGTTGGCCAGGCGTATCCTGGATTGGTCATAACCTTGCTCACAACGTATACTACGGATCTTATTATACGGCAGTACGTTGCCTGCAAGGGACTTGCTCTATGTTCAGCATGACGATGACGATGACGATATTTGTTGAAAATTTAAGTCTAAACACTTTTGTGCTCTAATGCTGTTTTCCACAAACTTGATGTTTTTAAAATATATGCAAAAAACCTAAACAATAAACTTTCACTTCTGGTTGGTGGATGTTAGCCAAAATTCAGTGGGACCTTCCAATATTTGTGAAAAACTTAAATATGAATTTCCAGGTGGATCAGTTATTACGCCTGGGCTGTAGAGAGGACAGATACGGACAGACACCACTTCGAGAACAACTTTGAATGGGGGAAATGAATATTTCCGCAAAAATCTCGATTTCAAAAATTTGCGCGACTACTATACTTTCATTTACTTAATTAATGAAAATAAAATTTTTTTATTTTTGGACCGAGGTAAAACATTGATCGTAGTTACTCGACAGAATGCGTCTTTTGTAAGTTTTTATTACTCAAATGTAGGGAGGTACTTAATTAAAGATTACCTACTAATCATACATTACATACTTTACCTTCTCTAATAAATCAACAAACTATATACAAACTATATTTTAAGCCAAATTAAGTAAAAAATAATTTGCGCTCCAAGTGGCGGTAAGTACATTGTGGAAGTGCAGTGCTGCGGAAAAACGTTTTTTCTATACTTAGAAACGTCTTATTGTAATAATTTGATGTTAACATCGCTGAATACATTTTTCATTACTGTACACTTTTTGGCAATGTAATGCCAACTTACTATATTGGTGGTTGACAACGTTTTTTTTACCGAAATGCTTCTCCCTTTTTTACCAAAATGATTCACCCGTCCGTTTCATTACAAATTATTTTCTTATAACTTTTGCTCCACATCTCTGAACCAGGGTAGGAAAATAACTTTTACATAATGTTCTATAGA
Source organism: Gymnusa sp. GC000175 (assembly GCA_030264735.1). Classification (NCBI taxonomy): domain Eukaryota; kingdom Metazoa; phylum Arthropoda; class Insecta; order Coleoptera; family Staphylinidae; genus Gymnusa; species Gymnusa sp. GC000175. The sequence continues at coordinate 19,929 of JARJDX010059745.1, read as the reverse complement.
TTTAGTAAATAGTACATTACACATAAGGTCTTTAGCCATCGGTCTAGTTCATAAACTTTAGAATGACTAGCGAAACGTTTGCAACAACCATCAATTTTCGCGACTTAAAAACTAAAAGTCGTTAAAGCTTATTCGTAAAACTAATTAAATTGTCTAGTAAAGTTTCATTTTAATTCGATGAAAAAATTATATCTAAAAGATGTAAATGTATAAGGTAAAATTTTAAATTAAACCTTTAATGTTTTTAAAATATAGGTAAATCGTTTTATAATAATTTAAAAAAAGTAAAGAAAAAAATTAAATGTATCTGCTGTCTTGATTAAATATTTTCTTATAAGAGAATAAGTAAATTAATATAAAAATATTTAATAAAAAATTTCAATTTAAAAGATGAACTAAGATTTTTAAAATATTTTTTTTGGGTAAGTAAAGTACTTGTGATTTTTAAATATTAATTATTTAAAATTGTAAATTATTGTCTAAAAAAAATTAAACTCTTGGATTAACTAATGGAAAAAGCCAAATCGTGGTGCGAAGTAACTTTTTCTTATTAAATGTTAATTAATATCTCACGAAAGATACTCTTAAAGATATTAATTAAATTTTTGATGTAGAAGCGAAGTGAGCAAAGCCAGAAAGTTTTATTAATTTATGATAGAAATGTTACTGAGGTTTTTATTAACCTGGCAGACTTAATTTGTATAATAAATTAAACTTTATAAATCAAACTAGACAATTTAAATTATTCGCATAAAATTTATTAATTACTCGTAAACTTTTAACACAAACCAATTTATTTACAAATAATGCGTAGGGATAAAAAGTTTCAAGCTTTTAATAATATAAAAATTTATTTTAAAGCCAATAAAAATCCCTTAGAGATTATTATTTTTATCATAATTATCGCTTGTTTATTCTTCTACTTCTTTAAAGCGCTACAACACAGGTTAGTTTCGTCTAACATCTTTGCTCATCCAAGCAAGTTGTCTCCGACTATGTAGCACCTGAGAGTTCTCAATTGAAACTTCTTCCTGATGAACTCCTCTGGTATTCTCAAAAATGCAATGCACCCAAAAATTCGGTATGGCTTCTCGTTAACTCATAACGCTGCTAGAAATTGACCATCTAAGACAGCCAGCCGTGCGGCTCCAATTCACAATGTAATACGCACACAGTATAGCCTCGGACCACAAGCCTTTTTCGAGTTTGGAATGAAGCAGCTTGCTTCCTCCCAACTAATATATGTGTGCTTCTCCTTTCTTAGTTGACAGTAGTTGCAGTTTGTATAGTTGTCTTATATTTTATGCTTACCATCGCAATCGTTATTTATTTTTTGGAAATGACGCCCATTCCGTCCTTAAAAATCCCTTCCGTTGCTTTTAAATTTCAATTTGCGAACAAATTTTAGTAAAGACCTGAAACTACTAAGACATATTTTAAAAATCACTGAAAAATGGTACCCCCACCCTTTAGTACTTTCAGTATGTTGTTAAGGACACCTTTCCCTAAAACTGTGTCAAAATTTGCTTTTACTTGAATTATTTCCGCTATTTGGTCTTTTTAGGTCTTCGTTGCCTGGACTATAAAGCCATCCCCTATAAAATGGAATACCACTTTTGATAATTTTGTTACCAAACTAGAACTACAGCGATCACAAGTAGTCAAATGTTGCTACTATAATCACTTGAACGAATCAATACTATATTTTGTAAGTTTTCTTACTTTCGGATTAAGGTCGCGTATTTTTATTGGTCGTTGCCAACGTTTCGCTAGCCATTGCAGGGAGCATTTTAAAGGCGGAAAAGTTCAATGAAATCTCCAATACCTGGAAATATTTGTTTTCATTAGTAAATTCCCATCCCCACTAACTCTCTTCGTCTTATATAGGCATACACACTTGAACAAGGTCTTCAGTCATCGGACTTTTCCGCCTTGAGAATGCTCCCTGCAATGGCGAGCGAAACGTTGCCAACAACCAATAAACATACGCGACTTAAACCCGAAAGTAAGAAAACTTATATTGGTACAATGTTTTGTGTATTTTATCAATATTTCTTGCTTACAGTGAAACCATAAAGTAAAGTAGACGATCTACAACATTGTGATAATTACTCGCATGAAAGAGTTTATGATCTATTCTTAAGACAATTTTGTTTATTATCGGGTATTTTACAAATAGAAATTTAAAATTAAATTCTCAATTGAACAAGAGACGAGGTTCCCTAATATATTTTCATAATTATGTTAGAAAGCTTTCAACTATCTAGAAATGTAAACTATTTAATAGAAATTTAATTCGTGTGCATAATTAAGTTAATACCTCCGAATGATTAAGTTTTTGTTGACTAATGTGCACTTTTTGTTGTAAGCATTAGTATGATTATTTTCCCCAAGAGATTTTAATTAAAAATAATGACAAAATTTCCAATTTCCTGGATTTCGTATAACCATTGGGAATTAACTAACATTACCAATTATAATGATTAATGATTCGTATGGTCGATCTGCTTTAATAGTGCCAAATTCAGATTATAAACCGCAATTGCGGCTCACTTGGTGATTTAATTTGACATGTAATTATGTGAGATACGTATAAATCCCACACTAATTATTCAAACGATTAATTAAAATAATTCATTCACTTTGAATACATAAATACTTAATTGATCTAAAAATACAATTTTGGTTCAAACAGGGCCGTCTTAAATATTTTGCGTCCGTGGGCTACTAACAATAATGCGCACCTCTTCATTAAACAACACACGGAAGGGGCAGTGGGGTGAATGGTGAAGTTTTACAAAATTTTCAAAACTAAAAAAAGTCGGTAAAAAAAATCAAAATGTGGACAATGTCCAAAATCAAGTAGAATTGTAGGCCAACAGTTTCAAAAAAGAGGACAAATCTAGGACTTGCTACTCGAAGATAATATTTTCTTTAGTAGAATTTCAAATTATCGTTTAATAAGCATTTCCTCTTTGGTATGTTTGCTTCGTGGTTATTACAAGTAAAAATTTCCCTAGGGGCGTAGCTTTTACCAAAATAACATTTTTTAATAATAAATGACAATTTTGTAAATTTTGGGCAATTTTTGTCAAAATTTAAATTTTGGTTAAAATTACAACAATTTTTATCGATTTTCGTTATAATATAAATGGCTTTGGTTTATTGGACTAAAATCCTTGTAATTTTATTTATTTTTTAATAATAAATGATAATTTTGTAAATTTCGGGCATTTTTTGTCAAAATTTAAATTTTGGTTAAAATTACAACAATTTTTATCGATTTTTGTTATAATATAGATGGCTTTGGTTTATTGGACTAAAATCCTTGTAATTATATTAATTTTTTATTAATAAATGATAATTTTATAAATTTTGGGCAATTTTTGTCAAAATTTAAATTTTGATTAAAATTACAACAATTTTTGTCAAAATTTAAATTTTGGATAAAAATACAACAATTTTTATCGAATTTCGTTATAATATAGATGACTTTGGTTTATTGGACTAAAATCCTTGTAATTTTATTTATTTAAAATTTTCGTTAAAATTTATACAAATTTGATTAAGATTACGATAATATTGGTAAAATTTTGATGTTTTTCGTCAAAATTTAGATGATTTTGGTTAAATTTGTAATGATTTTAGTCATATTTAATAAATTTTTATTCTAATTAAAATTATTTTGGGCAAATTAGTTGGATTTTGGTAAAAAATGGTTGATTTTAAGCAACTCTAGTCAAAATTTTGAATAATTAAAATTAAATTGTAATGATTTTGTTAAAAATTTCGGCAATTTTTTTTAAATATAAATTTTTTTACTCAAATTAAAATGTTTACGTTGAAATTGATACGAATTTTGTCAAATTTGGGCAAATTTTGAAAAAATTTTTGGTTTAAATTGTTGTTTGTAATTAAATATAGGCGATTTTCTTCAAAATTTAAATGATTTTCTTTAAATTAGATTGGCTCGATTTGCAATAAAATTAATATCAATATATTGGTTAAAATTGCATGTTTTTAATAAAATTTGGACGATTTTCTTCAATATATAAATTTTAAGATTTAAAATTTTCAATATTTCAAACAAAATTATCCTTAAATACTAGAATAAAACTATATATACCGGAGTATAAGACGAGTTCAATTTTCAAGATACATTTATGTGTTCTCCATTATTTCGTACCTAGCTAGGATGTCCAAACTTGGTGTTTACCGCGGCATATCATATTTTTGCAACTAGCTAAGGATGTCGTATAGGTGTTTTAAAATTAGTCCTAGTTCACCAATCTTAACATTTTTATTTAAATATTTATGTTATCGACAGTTATCTAAAGCTCCCATAAGATGTAAGCTAGAAGTCGATGGCATGTCGATAGAGCAGGTTGCGATTCAAACATCTCAGCGCTGGAATATACAGCAACTAAAGCAGCAGTATCAGGTGCCCTCCGCGATACAATATGTAAGGACCAATATATGTCGACAAGAAGTGAGACAAGGGCGGAAAATACAAAAACTAAACAAATGCAAGCCAGATCAACGAAGTTGAGATCCGTGACCTTTGTGCAGTACAAGTAATCGTTGAGTGGCAAGAGACAGAAAAAGACATTGGCAAGAGACCAAAAATGACATTGGCAAGACCGTGTCGAGAGAATGGGAGAAGACAGAATAGCGAAGCAGAGGCAATCAGGAAATAATCTCCTAGAAGACTTCCCAATCCCTGGCACGAAAGCTGTACATCAGTGTTACAAGAACAATTATGAAGTTAAACTTAAAAAAATGAAGAAAAATAGGGCCAATCCCTAAATGATGAAGAAGAAAAAGAAAAAAAAACAATTATTCTTTGATGCCCATAGCCTTGCATTTATAATAAAATAAGAGTTAAGGTGGATTCCTAGAGATAACTTAAGTCCCCTTTCCGTACTAATTTACCCATTTCTTTTTAAGGTCTTTGTTTGCAATTAATTTGGTTACTTTTTTGAAAAAAAATCTCTCTATTTTAAAAATAATACATGTCCTGGGTAATTAAATATTTTTTCTTGTTTTGTTGAAATAAATATCTGGGGTATATGAATTTTAGATTTTATGGTTTTTAAGAGTCGTCTTGTACACAGATATGTGCAGCAGAATTAACATAAATTTCTAAGCTAATCCAAATCCCAAAAAATATGATAAATTATATTTAAATTTATATTTTAAATTACCACCCAAATTTATAATTAATTTCTGAAAACTCTAGTTTTATATAATTATTCATAAATTTTGACAAAAGCCAAATTCTAGTTAATTAATTTTGCAGCACTCTAAACGTTGCCAATCATGTCACAAGATTACCCACTGCAAGTTGCATAACAATTAACACATATGGCAGAGTAAATAAAAAAAAAATTAACGGTCAAATATCTTAAAATACACATCCATTTAAAAAAACAAAAGACACGTAATAAAATTCAATTATGTTAAAGTAAAGCGCCTCATTTACCACTTATAGGTGAAAGGTGGACAACTTTTAAATTTAATTTTTTATTGCAAATATCATAACATAAATTATTTCAAGTAAAAGTTGTTAAGTAGGGATTTCCTTTCGAAAACATTTTGAAATAGAAGCATCCACTTTTTATTGCAGATTCAGTTTGTGCTGAAAAAAACTATATAAATGCTATTAGTAACAAATTTTTGTAATAATTGTAGGTGGAGCTGTAATCGCAGAAAAACTAAGTCTTGCGATATTTTTTCCTGCGATTACAGGGCCACCTAATATAATACAAAAAAGTTTTTTAAGCAACAATTGTTTATTTTTATCTTAGAATTAAAATCTGCAATAAAAAATTGGGGTTTCTATCTAAAACTTGAAAGTTGCCCCCTTTTTTCAGCTATAAGGAAAGAAGTTGAAGACTTACATTAGCATAAATAAATAGAATAAATATTGAACCTATATTTTCTAGATTTTTATTTGAAAGTATATTTCTTAAGATATTTGACCGTTTCCAGACTTTTTGCCCATCCTGTGTAATGTTGATTCAAGAAAATTTACAATATTTATTATATTTGATTTATTATTAGTATTATTGTGATGGTAAAAATTTTATTTTTTCCTCCAATTGGCCATCAACCGTTAAATATCAGACCTACCTAAATTAAATTTTTACAAGCAGATTTTTTCTCCATTTACTTTTCCTTTGTAAATACAACTTTAAGTCTCTTGTCTGTTAATAGCGTAATATTTTTTCTTACTATTGAAGTTTGGAAAATTGAAATATCCAGCGTCTGGAGAATATTGCAGCCGACGTCTTGAGTAGGACATTTTCTCCAGCGTTTGGCAACAAGTTACTGTAGTCGACGAAGCAAAATTGAACATGATTTCAATTAAAGATTTCTATAAATAGAAAAACTTTGCACAAAAGAAAAAAACAATTTTTTGCTAAACTATAAAAAATAAAGTGAAGTATAAATTTATGATATATTTTATATACCCTTGTCAATTTTTGAAAATTAAAAAATATATATTAGTAATTATTGCAGTTTATATATCTGTCGGTTATAAGTAAATTAACAGTTGCTGGCCTACGTTTTGCCTGCTATTTTTATGAAGAATTCTCAAATCTATAAATATGTCCGATGACTGAAGATCTGCGTTTATTATTACAATGATTAAAGTTAGATAACCGCTGGAAAGTTAGCACCACGTACCAGCACCACGTACCCTATAAGAAGGCTAGGGAAATAAAAAATAAATTTGCTTATATCTTTTAAACCGTTAAAGCTACGGCAAAAATAAAAATATCGTCATAATACACTATCAAAGCACTATCGGTTCCACCAAAAAAAGTTTTAAAATCCCTTATAGTATTAGTGTAATAAATATATTTTGAATAAAAATACGCCTTACTTTAAATTTTACAAAAGGCAACAAATTTATATTTATTCTAAAAACTATTTACATTAATCGATTGGAAATTTAATCTACATTACGATGTGTTACGTGCCATTTTTCGGTCTTTCGCATCTAAGAGATTTAAAGGTAAAAAACTAATTGCGCGTCTAAACGTGGTGCTGGGAATTTAGACGCGCAAATAGTTTTTTACCTTTAAATCTCTTAGGTGCGACAGACCCAGTAATGGCATGTAACACATTATAATCTAGAATAAATTGCCAATTGAATGATGCTAAATACGATAAAAAATATTTTTGTGCAAGTTATGAAAAGTGATTTTGAATATTTAAATTCCCAGCACCACGTTTGGACGCAAAATTAGTTTTTTACCTTTAAATCTCTTAGATGCGACAGACCGAGAAATGAAATGTAACACATCGTAATGTAGATTAAATTGCCAATCGATTGATGTAAATAGTTTTTGGAATAAGTGTGAAATTGTTGCCTTTTGTAAAATTTAAAGTAAGGCGTATTATTATTATAAATACATTTTTAATTACACTAATACTATAAGGGTTTTTAAAACTTTTTTTGTTGGAATCGATAGTGCTTTGATAGTGTATCATGACGAAATTTTTATTTTTTGCCGTAGCCTTAACGGTTTAAAGGATATAAGCAAATATATTTTTTTATTTTTCTAGCCTCCTTGCAGGGTACGTGGTGCTGGAACGTGGTGCTAAATTCCCGGCGGTAGTTAAATTTTAGTTAGGTTTAAATTTTTATTTATTATTGCGTTCCTTCTTATAATTATTCCTATTAGTTATAATAATTTCTACGACTTTTGATGGAGAAAAGTAAAGTTCGTGACCTTTAGGACCATTTAAATGTAAAAAAATCACGCCACAACTGTACATACCTACTTTGCGGTATTTATTTTCCTCATTAATTTGAGTGCTCACACGAAGATCTTTAGTCTTATCAGCCACTATTTATTTATTTTGTGCTTTCATAAAAAACATTAGGTCATTACACCCATTTAAACGCATTTGGAAAAAATTTAAATTTCATGCAATAATCTGAACCTTGCAGTATTAGACAAGTAAAATTTTTATCTAACTCCACATGTAATGTAAAATAATATACTAATTTACAGTCATGAAAATTATTTTACTGAACTCAGGAGCTTAAAAATGCAACATACTCCTTCTTCATTCTTATTATTTTTATTTACTCGAGTTTGGCTCCTCTAGTGCGGAGTCTCCAGGATGTTCTAAGCCGTCTGTTTCCTGTGTTAATTTGGCAAATTTCAGACGTTTCTTTATTGTTGAAATACACGTTAGTCGTGGTCGAGCAGGGTCTTTGTTTCGATTGCTTATTTGTAACACTTTTCTGGTCACGTGTTTTGGCGGCCTCCGCATTACATGGCCATGCCATCTAAGTTGGCTTTCTCCTATTTTTGTCAGACATAGACGTTTTAAGGCTTCACGCATGTAGTTATTTTGTATGTAGTCTTTAGTTGGGCCAACACACACTCATTTTAACGTTCTCCTAGCAGTTTCTCTGTTGTACACTTTTTCTTTTATGTGAATCGGCATCTGTTTATGGCAGAGTACCCTGTCAGCTCTCTCCATTTCATCCACTCAGTGTTTATGCGGTGTGTAATGTCTGCATCTATTGTTCCGTCGCTGCAAATCATACAGCCTAGATATTTAAAGTTATTTACTTTCATAAAAAAGAGTGTCTTTCATCTGCATAGTTGCATTGTTATTGGTTCCATTGAAATTACAGCTCATTTATTCAATTTTGCATCTATTGACTCTTAGTCTCGATTTTTCGAATACCATTGTCCACTCTTCTATCATTTGTTCTATGTCCTGCTGGTCTTTACTAATGAGACCGATATCATCCACATGTAGAATTTTCCAAAATCCTTATGCACTGAATTTCAGCTATTAGGCAGTTCATGACTAAGTTAAAGAGTAGCGGGCTTATTGCAGAGCCCTGATCCTACTCATTACTTATGTCTGCGGGGCTTCGTACTGTTGTTGTTAAATTATGGTACATATCTGTTATTATACTGATGTTATTTTCAAATACTTTCTGTGCCCTTGGTGCCTGTCAGATACAGATACAGATCTTGGGAGTCGGTCGAACGCTTTCTCTAGGTCGGTAAATATCAGATCAGGGTCTATTTTATTGTCCCCGCACTTTTTCATTAGTATCTTTAAAATGTATGTAGAATCAGTTTTATAGCTCTCTAGTTTTTACAACATCTCACATCACCTATGTTTTTATAGAATGGTATCACGTAACTCTTCTTTTTACGTCAAGTACCCCCATTTAAATATTTTATTGAATTGAATGTTAATAAATCTGCAGGGATGACATCTAAAGCTTTGTTGTTGGCCATTATTTTCACTGCTTTGCCTACTTCTTTGTAGGTGATGTAATAGGTCCTTCAGCGGCTAATGGTTCACTAACGACTTCACTGGAGTAAGATTTATTTATTAGTTTGGACTAGTATTCCTTCCACCTTGCTCTTATATCTTCTTTTATTGTTAGTAGATGACCTATTTTACTTGCTATGTACCTGATGAACGTTATTGTGCCTTTGCTTTGCGATTCTGAAAATCTCTTCATCATTCGTTGCTGTTTTAAGTTTGGCATAGTCGTCCGCTGATTTAGCCTTTGCCTGCACGAGGTTAACGGGTTCCCTGGAATCACTTTTCAATTCCTAAAGATTTTAAGTCTAGCTCGTTCTACAAGGATGTAATCAATTTGTGTGCATGCCTTGCCATTATTATATGTTGTGGATACACAGGTCGTTTTAAGAAAAATGTGTTAACAACTGCGTTGACGCGAACTGCAGAATAGTTTCTCCTACTAAATCCCTGTTTGCCATAAACGCTATGGTAGTTGTTGGATGTGTGTCCGACGTGACTGTATAGGATTCCGCAAATGTATTTTGACTCTTCGATTGGTATTATTTGCATTAAATCATCCAGTTCTTCCCAGAACTTGTTTTTTAGTGGTTTGGAATCCCATCTGTGGACATAGGCACTGATATGCTATTGACTTTAATAATCCGTTATTGAAGATCGTTATCCACTGCGATTCCTAATCCGTTTTGTGTCTTTGTTTCATGGTAGATGAGTGTGGTTATTCCCGATGTTTCGTGATTTAGACCAGCTCCACTTTGTTTCTTGAATGTAACATATGTTAATCCGTCTTTGATGTAGTGCGTGACTTAATTCTGCTCTGCGTCCGGTCTAAAGCTTACGTTCCAACTCACGATTCGTCCTTGTATGTAGTCTCTAGTACCTTTTTCGACGCCGTGGCCTATGTTTTCCTGCTTCTTTTCGCCTGTGATACCGAAAAACCTAACCAATAAACTCCCACTTGCTGTTGGTGGATTTCAGCCAAGAGTACACACACACACAAACACACACACACATACATCCACACAGACATTTTTTAATTTTGGTCAAATGTTGTTCAGGGGACCCTAAAAGGTGTATTGCCACTAGACTAAAATCTCTTTTTTTACGATTACAATACTTCATCTTATGATAAAGTAAAAATATATATATATATATACTGTTAGACATTAGACATAATTATCCCTTATGAATTTCCAAAGTTTTATTATTTTTGCTTAAAATATATTTCATCACATGTTTAAAATATATAAAAATAAACTTACATAAAAAATATTTTTATGCTGAAACTTTTTCTGAAAACAAAAAATTAATTACTTCTACCCCAAAAGATATTTTAATTATATTTAAAAAGCAAGTTTTTTTTCGTGTCATTTTGTTCTCTCTTTGTCAGGCTTCTATCATCAAAGTTCTGCTTGTTACATTATTTTTTCAGCCGCCAAAAGTTTTAAGGATTAAATTTAGTTATAAAATATCTTGTTTATAAGGTAATAAGAATGTAAATAATTTTAATATTATTATTAGAAAAGTAATAAAAAATTAAATTTATATTAGTGTCACGTAAAGGGGCGAAGGAGTATAAATTTAATTGAAATAGATAGAAGTAGAAATAGAAAATTATATGTCACTAAAACTAAGTAAATTTCTGTGTAAAATAAATGTGAAAAATTATTAGAAATTTTGATGGAGAATAAGATATATTAGAAACACAGTAGAAATATGTTTTGCTGCTTTGCGAAACTGATTATTAAAGAGAATTATATTACTAAAGTTAATTCAGGGAACGCAAGAAAGTAGCTATCCATACACTCACACAGGCATCATGCCAAACATATTCAATATTTGTTCAGAGAACCTCAAAACGTTGACTTCTGATGAAATCTAAACGATTACGTTACTGTTCTTTTCGCGAAAGTAAAAATTTGGAGTTTTTGTAAAATGTATTTTGTTTTAAAATAACGAGAATTTTGCAATCCATCCCAGGTCTCTGAAAATAGTTTTTTGCTTGGAAGAAAAGAAGAAGATGGCTTTTTTGCATAATAATTTTAATAGAAGAGAATAGGCGTTGATGGAAATCCAGTCCTTGTGGAAATTGTGGGACTTCTTTTTCGCAAGACAAATACCCCACCCACAAAAAACCACATACGAACCAGATTCCTGTCGCATTCTATTACTTCTCTTGCATTTGTTATCTGCTACCTTACCTATCCTTTACAGAATTTGTGACCAGAAAATATCTTGGGTATGTAGAAGCTTATCTGCTCGTGTTGTTTCATGAGTAACTTCTTTCCATTTCCTGTATAAACTTGCCATCTTTCTTAAACACTTTTTTCTGTTGCATTTCTTCTACTATTTTGTTTTTCTAGTGTTTTTTTACGTTTCTTAGCAAGTAAGGTAATGGAACGCTTCTTTCTAGTACTATAATTTTCTGTATGTACGCTGTTTGGTATACCCTACTGATACCAAAGGCCAATTCTTGTGTGCTATTTTCCATCTTCCTATATAGGTATGATATTTTTTTATTACTCAAAGTGTCTAGCTATATTTGCACGGCGCATTACAATATTAATGTTAATATTTTTCTTTTGTCTTAACTCATTTCTCCATAGATTAGCTTTCTTGTGGTGTTTGCAGCCCTTATTGCTTTGGTAGCTACGGATGTTTGTCTTAATATTTTATTGCTTTTTTTGGTTTACCGCCGTTTGTCCCAATTGGAATTTGATTTTGCCGTATTTTTCTCTTCGTGATATTATGACCGCCTCCGTTTTCCATGGGTGTGTAATTTACCATTTAAATTACCTGTAGCATTTTCTCCAAGGTTTGCATTATTTGCTCTTTGACTTTCTCTACCACCATTATCGCCATATCCGCAGCATATGCAATCAGTGTGATGCAAATTTCGATTCAAAAATTAAGTCTTAATGTTGCGCCGCCGTCGTACAAAATAACCTTTTTAATTAAAAATTTAATTTCTAAAGTAGGATAAACACACGTACACAATTTTGTCTTCAGCATTTTTTAATATATTTACTTTTCCAGCTACTCGTTGCTTCTGTGGTCACTAAAATTATTATTAGAAAATTTTCTTATACTATTTACTTTACATAATTAAAAATAGAAATTTGTAGTAATAAGATTTCTTATAATATTATCAGTTTATAAGAACATTTTTATTTATGGTTCATAAATACTTCAAAATTTAAAACTATTTGTAATAAATCAATAGTTTAGATGCCAGGATTTCATTACAATAACACATGCTACTTGCCAACGTGCAGTTGAGTTTTAAATACAAATTTTTCATTAACTTTTAGACAGAATTAATTAAAACTTGTTACATACTTGTTGAAACAATGTTTTTAAACGAAAACAAAATTCTGATGCAAAATAAAGTAACATGAAAAAACAAACATGCAATATTTGTAAATTGTCTTCACGCAAGGGTTGGAAAAGACGTATTTTTGATATTATTGTTAATATATATTAAAATGTATAAAATTGTGAAGTTTTTAAGCTAAAATTTTTATGCCCTGCTTATTTTATTTAGTTAAAATAAAGCCTTATACGACATTATTGAAATATGGTATTTTTTACAATTCTACAAGCTCGTATGCGTGAATCTAAAGTTTGCCACTTTTCACCACAATATTTCACATTTATAATTTGTACCAAAATTAAGATTTAAACAGCTTTTGGTGAATTTGGTCTAAAAAAATCTAAACTTTGCCCCTTTGCATTTTTTTAACATTTGTGTAACTAAATAATGACCTATTTTTCATTTAAATCAAAAAAACTTTTCTTGGTATTGAAAACAGTTTTTTGAAAAAAAAATTTTTTTTTTCTAATTAAAAACAAAATGTTTCTAATGTATAATAAAGTCAGTCAGTGAGTGATAATAAGTGGGTCTGCTAAAAATTAATAATGCAAAAATGATATACCGGGTGCGGCAAAAGTTTGGAAACGGTCAAATATCTCGAGAACTACACAACTTATCGCAGAAAGAAAAAACACGCCCAAAATGATTTTCAAAAATCTATTCAACCATACTAAACAAAATATTAAAAGGAAATGTACTTTTATTATTGCAGATTCAGATTATAAGCAAAAAAAAGTAGGTTTCGTTGAAACATTTGTTTTTAATTCGCGATAGATGGCGCTGTAATCTTAATAAAACAAACAATGCCTAAACTGAAATGTAAAACTTTGAAAACGTTTGTCATACTAGTAGTTGCAAAATTGTGCTATTGTAATTCAAGATGCGACTTTCGGATAGTGAACGTATGACGTTATTGATGATGCGAGGATGTGGGGACAGTGTTTGATCTTACGAGGAGATGGCTAATTTATTCAATGCTTTGAATCTGCAAAATCCGATCCGGCAACCTCCTCGTGGTGCACATCGAGTTACGCAAATGCCGACGGTACACTTCAAAGTTGTCGTGTTAAAAGTGGAAAGTTTAATATTCGCAGTTTATAATTTAAAATAATTCAAATTCTTCTTGTCATCTGGAAATCTTTCTTTCAAACTATCAGAAATGTAAAAACTGTTTTCAATTTTCAAAACTTCTGCCGCACCCTGTATAATTTGGTAATGTTTTAATAATTTTTTTATATATAATTTTAAATTCATTTATTTTTCGTTTCTTTTATTTTTCAAGCAATTAATATTTTCCCTGAAGAAACTTTTAAGGGATAACCTTATTAACTTTTAAATTTTACAACCTATTGAGCATATTTTTTAGGTAAACGTCATGGTGAAGCAGAGTGGAAAAATTGTTGAAGTGTAAAATTTTATTGACCGTCCTTTGTAAAATTTGCAATAAAACTGCGAAATACTACGACGCGGATTTGCATATTTTTACTTACTCCTTATATTAAATATAAAAAAAATGTTACTTATTTCGTTCTGTAAACTACATTGCACATTAAAAATTTATGTTTCTTACTTTTCCGAAAAGTGTAGTTATCGGGCAAAAATATAATTTTGTGATTCCGTCGACGTCTAGAACAATATAGTTTTTAAGTAAACTTGGTAAACCAGAAGTGGAAGTGTAATGTATCAATTTTTATTTTTTTGTATAAATTTCCTAAAAGGGTGAAGTTTTTTTTCATACCTGCCGACACGTCGCGCACCTGTTTTTTAGTCTTAATCTTGAGCCAATTTGCTCAGATTTTTTATTTATTCACAACCTTTCTGTTGCCGATTTTGAATATGCACCCTTAGACTCTTTAAGCAATCTCAAGAGCTGCTTGATAATACGTCTGTTTAGGTCGAGCGCCCGCATAGGAATGGAATAAAAAACTAATAAATCAGTTGCTTCATAAAATTTTGCAAGATGATATTATAGTATACAGAAGAACATCAAGAACATCAAATTAGATTAGTGGGGAGATTATTATCTACGGGTCTAAAACTTTCACCTTGTAAAAGAGTGGATGATGGATAACGATTTTGTTGCAGGGTGCTACAAATACAGTACACGAAAGGAAGAATAACAGAATAACAGCCACAATTAACAAACTAACTATCAAAAATTACTTCTCACAAGAATATTACCAGATATTTTAGACGTATAGCAGAAGACCACTACCCAATATGATAAAACTAAAGTCCAAAGCAGTGATTCTCAATCGGCGGTAGGCATACCACTACACGCGAAATAGCATCAGGTAGTATGCCAGACTTAAAATGACGAATTCTACTTGGACTAACTCCACACTAGGATTCCTTTATCCTAAGCCAGATGGCCCATTGTTTAAGTGTCGGTGAAATCAATTTTAATGGCTCCGAAAAAAGTTTTTTATTTTTTCTATTCACAATTTTCATAATAAAATCCCTATGAAGGTTATTATATCTACTTTACTGAGTAAGATGTTTAGATGTGGTCCATTTACTTCCTGACAATAGTAAATTGTGTCAATAAAAGTGTTCGTTTTGCAAGCATACTTAAGTAATGCGCATTTTTGCTTCCAGGTACTCTTATATTGCTGGCCTATTTAGGAACGTCACGTACAAGAATTAATCTGAGCAGTTGATCCCAACCAATTCACAGCAACAAAAATTTGTTTTACAATTTTGGTGCCCAACGTGTGCCACCTGTTCTAGTACATTCTTGATGAGATACACCTCGCATTTATCTCTTTAAATTTTAAGCATGCATCATTTTCTTTTATGCCAAGATCCTATTAGTTTTATAAGATCTCAAAAGTTTGGTATATTACCTTAAAGGGATCATCTTTAATTTTTGATCATGCTTTTAAATGATTCTTCCACAGCAGAAAAGCTCATAGTGATCTAATCCTCAACATAAACCTAATTTTTAATAAATTTATATTTTCGGCCATCTGGAACAAATCTCTTTCCTTATTTTTGATATTATTCTATACCTCTTGTGTGAACGATTCCATTCAGTTATTTTGTGTGTCCACTACTTCGAAGTGTTCCTAACTACATGGTCCACCCATTGATAATTGAACTTTGCTACACTCATTACTGTCTTCGTCTGATCTTCGTTCTGAATTTTATACCTGAGGGTAGCATTGATTCTTTGGGCCCTGCGCTTTTGTGTGTGATAGAGTTTTTATGTGTGCCACGTGGATGTTTTTGACAATGTTTATTAAGATCTCTAAGTTCTTAAAAATTTATTTAGGCATTTTGATTTTCCTTATTGGTCATGATATCATGGTCGAGGCATAAGGTATTTGCTACAATTTCAGCCTCACTCAGAAAATACCTTTATGCCTGCAAGAGCGGTAGTTCTGACTATAAATTGTTATTAGTTTATGCATGTTACTGTACGATTTATTAATGCCTATTTGCATATTTTGTATGTGTTTTTTTGACACACGACATCACCACTACAAAAAAGCAGAAGTCTGGTGTAACTTCTTTACACAAATCTTTAACTAAAACACAAGAAACCAGATGAAGACGACCAGGCGGACAGTGGAGAACAACATCACAACAGAGGAATGAATCCTGATAGGATACAAAATAAGCTAGTTATTACTAATTACTTCATAAAATCTCTAATAATCCAGTATCACAGTGACCATATTTAAAAAGGGTGACAAAAAATAATCAAAGAACTACCAAGGTATAAACCTGCTCAAGGCGATATTGAAACTCTTAACAAAAATCAATATTCTGAAATTAAACCAATAACTGAAAAATAATAATAAATAAATGGGATATTTACCATAAGACACATATGCGAAAAGTCGATAGAATATAATACCCCTAAGTCTATGTGCTTTGTCGACCTATGAAAAGCCTTTGATCGCATAAAACTAAAAGATGTACTAGCTATTCTAACTGCAAAAAATGTATCTACATCCATAATTAACCTAACCCCCAAGCATATATGAAGCAACAACAACCTGTATAAAAGTAGGAGAACAACTATAAAAATCGCAGAAATACAATAACAATGATATCGAGTATATCCCATGCTATTAAATATAGCTATGGACAGAATTATTGACAGTATAAAACCGAAACTGGGCTATACAATTGACTGCAAGAATATCAACATAATATGCTATCCAGACGATGCTATACTAATTGCTAGCAACGAAGATGATTTTCAAAGGGTTCTGTTCCAGTTAACAAAAGCAGCCAAAATTCTCAACATAACAGTCTCAAGGGAGAAAACGAATTGTCTAACCATATCTAAGGTTCCCTCATTGGTTTATACTAGAGCTTGAATGTCAAGTCATCGGACAAATGATGGAATTTAATTACTTAAGCACTGTTATCTCTGGTGCACGAAATGGTAAAAAAGAAGTCCAAAAACAAGCCAACAAGGGTGTAACCATCTTTGGGTGCCTACAAGTTGTCATCTGTCGAAATAAATATATGCTATCCAAAATAAAGTAAGGATGCACAAAATCGATGTAAGACCAATTCTAACATATTCGAGCGAGATGGAGCAAAAACAAGCAAAGGTAAACAGGTACTTAAAATTGCCGAAATGAGAACTAGGTTATAACAGGTAAGACACATGACAGATGCTAAACTATAAATATAAAGCTCCAGCAACCATATTTTCATATGTATGATACTGTTCTATTTTAATATTTGAAATTCTTAAAATTTTCCCAAATAAAAAAATCGAGACTTTTAAAAATTTTAATATACTATCGCAATTAAAAAGATTTTTTGTGCAAGCCACCTTTGCTTATAACACTGGAGGAGCAATATCGGAGTTTCGGGTTTAGGACCCAGTGAAGTGTCATTTTTTAAAAAGTATGCCTTAAAGAGTTAAAATTTATAGTTGCTGATTAGCCACGCAAAAATATATGTGCAATGGAAAACAAAATTTTCCATGTGGAGTTTATAATAATGTAATATACTCGTGGTTTATTTATGATATACCATCCCATATAATCAATTTTATTGTTTTGCATTAATATTATAATTGCATTATATGTGATCAAACGTTGTTTTAATTTTATATTAGCAATATCGATAATATTAATTAGTTAAAAAAAGAAACCTGTTCGAATTTATTGATAAATTATATGTGGCATTCGAGTTTTAATATAAAATATCAACTGATATAAATAAAATTGTACTAAATATCCTATTTTTATTGTGTGGGGATCAATGTAGCGTGCCATTTGGCAATTTTTATATCATAAATAAATCTACTTTTGATGGAACATATCTAATTTACAAACTGGCAATTGTACCTAACGAAAAAAAAAACTTTTAGCAAAACAAAAAATAAATAAATTCACGATTAATTTCATAAGAGTATTGCCCAATCTCAAATAAAAAGGAAAATTGATTATAAGCAAATAATAATTTGAGATTTTTCGTTCAGCAATTTATTAAGCCCGCAATCTAAACATAAGTGGTTTGAAAATAAATCCGAGATAAATCCTATAAATACGATTTCATTATTATGAAAATATAATTAGAGGGAGCGTTGGTCTATTTAACTTCAAACAGCGTTCCAGTTTGATTGGTAAATAAAAACACGGCATTGTTTGTATTACTTACAAGTGAACACTAATAAAACTAATTATTTATTAATTATACTTACTCACTAGCTTTTCGCAAATGAAATAAAAACTTGGCACTCATAGACTTGAAATCATTATTGAATTTGCTTTCTTACATTGCTAGCAGATGCTACTTATTTTATTTTACCAAAATACATTTTAAATATAACAAACCATTTCTCTATTTAACTCATTCGTATTGTGTTCTTATATAAAATTAAATTAGTGTACAAAATTATTTCTAACGAATATTTGTCTGAGAGTCAGGTTAAAATAAACGTTCTTATCATGTAAAATATGTAAAAGCTCTTTAGCTATAAATCAAATTCCCAGGGAAGACTGAACAACAAATGAGTAATGGTTAACAAGTATAAACCTTATTTCCACGAATGTTAAAAAATGCTAAAAGTAAAGTTTTCCTGGTCTTTTGGACCAAATTCCACCAAAACCTGATTAAATCTGAGTGCGGTAGTACCAATGATAAATATAAAATATTGGAGTAGTATCTTTATTTGTTTATGAGAATGTCTGCACAAGAAATAGATCTATGCTGGACAGCGTATAAAAACTTGGGATTCTTACACTCGAAGCATGATAATTCTACGTGTCATGGAAATTATATCCTAGAATGATAAAAAAATCTTGCAGCCAAATTTGCCAGAAACACCCTCAACTACATTGGTTTTAGGTGTTTTTGGCAAATTTTTCTGAAAGATTTTGTCAATTGGGGAAAAGGATAATTTGGGTAAGTTTATATAATTTAATTGGTGAAATGGTGTTGAATAGAGGATTGTAAGGATGGCATAATTTGGTCACTGCTCTTAGGGAAGTAAGTTTATTTACAAAAATATTGTATCGAGACAGAGATAAAACCAAATATATGATTATAAGTCAGAGGAGCACACCCAACCGCTAACGTCAACTAAGACTGAATTTTGGAACGATCGAAAGTACAAAAAATTCATATATTTCGGCATTATCATTAATGATTAGATAATGACATTAGTTTTAAAAAGTTTTTACCTTATAATGAAAACGAAAATGAAACTAGTACGCCACTATGTGTACGAAATGTGGATGTTTAGAAACATGTTGAAGGTGTCGAGGATAGATCTTGTTACAAATGTCAATACACTAAAAAGAATGTCAAAAGAAAGATAAATCCTCAAAACCTATAAAACGAGAAAATTCCAGTACCTAGGCTATATTACGCGGAACAAAAATCGATATGAAGTTTTACAGTGTATTTTATAAGGAAAGAGAAGAACCGGAATGACGAAAATTTTTTAAGAAAAATGTAAGATATTGGTCTTTTTCAAAAACTACATAATTTTTTCGGGCAACTGTAAACAAAGTCGAATTAGCAAATATGATAGCCAGCATCCGAAACGGATAGACTTCTTAAGAAGAAGTAGAAGATATTTTTAGTGTGGCTGATCATGTATGGATAAATTATATGGCGCCATTATCTAGCAAAATATGACAACAAATAGATAGATAGATAGATAGATAGATATTTTATTCATGTTAGGCTTAAGTTACATTCGTCAAAAAGGTATTTCAAACATATAGCAATTACATATAACAACATAATACATAAATAAATAA